>VXBQ01012690.1:1922148-1969658 GCA_013400175.1 Phainopepla nitens
TTTTTTGCTAGCAGATGGCTAAGGTGGGTGTTAAGATCCGCTTGTCATGCCAGGGAAATGTTCAGTGCGGTGAAGAAAACTAGGTATGAATTTGCTGACGAGGTATTTTCAACTTTATCCTATGCCGGTTAAATAAATGAAAACGTTCTCACTCTCCGAAATGATAGCATCGTTTTCATCGATGATGTTATCCATCATAACATAGATATCAGCTTGGAATTCATGAAGTTACAGCTTGCCATCTGAGCATTTTTGTAGGCCTGTCATTACTGCGTTTTGCAAGCTACTTTAACCATACTACTTAAAAAAATACAGACCTGTTCTGAGAAACTATACATCACAGTCATTAAGTTTTCCGTGCTCTATTCTCTAGAGGTACCTGAGTGCTTAAATAGGAGTAACCACAAACTAGCCTTTGTTCTTTATCCCTTCTAGAACAGTTGGAGAACTGAACTAATTTTCACAGAATACCTGTGTTCTGTCTTCAGTAGATTTTACAGTTATCAGACCCTGTTCTTGAGCCGAGTGACTTCATCAAGACTCTAAATTTGAACATAACTTGGCATTAAAATCCCAAGGGATTTCTTTGATTCACTTGGCATTCTTTGCTGACTGTTAGTGGCTTTGAAATTTGAAAGACAGTGTCCAGTGTTTATCAAAGAATGCCTTATCAGGCATTCCAGCACTCAGGAAAATGGTATGTTACCTCTCCAAAAAGGGAGAGCTTGCCTTAATTTTGAGTAAGCTGTGCATTTGACTTTGTTTGAGTCTACATCATATGCAGTGCATCTGTCAATTGATTTGACTGTGTTCTAATTTACCAAGGCCAGCTATGCTTACTGTGTTGTGTAAGCTCTAGCACCTTCATTACGGGGGGTAGGAGAAAAGTACATCTACATATAACAGCAGAATTCTGAAAAAACTTGTGATTTTTTTTTCATAAAATTTGTCCAGTTTCTGACTTTGTTGGAAACAGTTTGTATCTTGTTCGTATTTCAGAAGGTACTGGGAGTGGAGGGAACTGCTAAATCCTAGGTGAAATCTCATGTTTTACTGAACCTTTTCTTGCAAGTACTTTCAAAAGCTAGAGCTTATCAAAGCATTTTTTGCATCATGTGAAATGATTCTTCTGAACACTTAAGATTAATTCAGAATAGCACAGGAAATAAGTCATGTCTAAAACTCCAGTTGTCCTTGCCTTGTGAACACTCATATCTCACACCCAGCATCCTTGAATGCAGAAGTTTTTGAAACTGAAGCACAATTTTCTGCATTTTATGGGTCATTTTGTGCTATGTTTTTATTTTTAAAAAACCACCACAAAAAAAAATACTTCTCTTTCTGCTTCAAAACATTTGAAGCAAGTGGGTTTGCTTTTATTTACAGTTTTTAAGTTTAGACTGTCTCTGTTTATGCATATTAGCTTAGGCTCAGATTAAGTTTTTATAGAAAGGTCGCCCTAGGACAGAAAAAATGTAGGCAAAGCCAATAATAATAATAATAAATTATTTCATTGGATATTATGCATTTATTCAGTCATTGCTCCATTGGCAACGCAGAAGAGCGTTGCTGTTTGCCATCTTTGATTAAATTTATGTCTGGATGTGCAATTGCACAGTCATACCCATCTGACAAAGAAGTATGGGCAGCTTCTGAAGTCTGGCTCAGCCTGCTGCCTCGTTGTATTAGTGCTTAGTAATAATTTCCCAGAGCTGACTGGTGCAGTAGGTGCTTGGCAGCTGTGTGTGTGATGGTGGTGGTTATGGGCAAGGGCAGGACTTTATCTGTCGACAGCAATCTCTTGGTGTATCTGTGACAGCGGAAGACCCCCTAAGGCTTAAGATACTTGTCCTGGACTTTCCAGCCTCAGAAGCTGGTGCTTTTGAAGATCAGCATTATAGGTCAAATATCTGTTTTGCTTTGGTTTATATAAGCATGCTGTTAATAAGAAAGAACTCTCCCCAATTCATAATGTTCCTTTCAAAAAAAGTGGAGAAGTGAATAGTTGGCATGTGGAACTGCATTAATGACATTTAAAAAGCTAAATAATATTTTCAGCGTCGCAGTTGCATTTTCTCACTATGTGCAAGTTTAAATTGTTCTATGAAATGGCGAAATAGGTTTCTATGTCACTTAAAAGTTTCTTCTAAAATTTAGTTTTGTTGCTCCTTTAAGGCTGTTGCTCTATTAGGTTATTTTTTATCAGGATTGTTATATTACTAGATTGAGTCAAATTTGTACACAGCTTTAAAGTTTTGTAAAAGTAATGAGTGCACACTTGTCATTATAGGGGACAAATCTAATATTAAGTCTAAAGTCTCTAGCACAGCATTTGTTACTTTGCAGCTTGGGGGCTGTTTGGCTGTTTTTCAATTTTCATGTAATTTACTGATGTAAATAGAGCAATAGGCTCTGTCTGACAATGTACTGATCTCTAAGGTGATCTCTAAAAATCCATTCATGAGTAGTTCACCATGTGCTGAATCTCAGGACCGTTTTTGATGGATTAACATGTTCTTGTTGCTTTCGCTGCTGGATGTCAAGAAAAAAGCTGTCATACTGGCGTGTTTGTTGCTCTCTGTTTTGCTTGAGCGAGATGGAGCCAAGCACTGAATTCCTGACTTCATTTAAGCCAGAGCAGTCCAACGGTGGTGCTTGATCGGCTTCTCTCCAGTCTGTTGTTTTTTCTGGGAGGATGCCGACAACAGCTGCTTTGCCAGCCGAATGCCGCTTCCCACACTTGTTCACAGCCCATCCCTGCCTGAGGAATCAGGGGCAGAGGGCAGCTGTGTCCGAGGGCAGAAGCCCAGCTCTCCGTGGTAGGCGATGGCAGCGCTTGCCCAGCCCCACGCTGGAGCAGCCAGGGAAGGCTGGTTATGCTTGGAAGGGCTGGGTGGCTGCTGGCTCAGGAAATAGCCTGCAGCTTTCCCTTGCAGATCTGCCTAGGGCCTGCACTCAGAGCAGTGTGGGTGTGTCCCCCAGGTCTCTCTGTACAGCATCTTCTGCTGAGAGCTGGGCTCTGCGCTGTGACAGCATTTATCCCTGGACCCTTCCCTGGCGTGGGGAATGTCTGAGATGCCCTGCTCCACCCCTCGCAGCTCAAGATCTCTCCTTTGGGGTTTTATGTTAGTAACGTGACTCGAGAGCAAGTGCTTATTCTTGCCTTGACAGAATTTCTGAATGCCTAATCTTATTTTTTTTTCCTAATAGTGTAGAAAATTATTGGGTTTTAAAACAAAAATAATAATAATGTGAGTGTTCTTTTTCTTTTAGAGTTGATCTTTGCCTTGCCTCACTGGATGCATGCAGCAGCTTTCTTACTTTGTCGGCCATTTTCTTTAGCTCCATTTAACTTCAGACTTTCGCTTTTATTTTTTTCAATAGGTGCATCTTTTGTCCAACAGAAGAAAGAATTTATTTTATTGTACACTGTTCTTAAATCAGCAACTTGGAAACTATTACACATTGAAATTCAAAACTAATATTAATGTGTATAATTTTTAATAAGTTATTTGTCTCTGATAGCCATTGAAACACAATGATAAATGTGTCTTTGCACTGAACTGATGCTTCACTGGGCATATTTGCGCCTCTGTTAAGTGATCTGAATTTGACATTTAACATTCTATAACTGGTCAATGTATTTACTCTTTTTAAAGACATCGTGGTTTTATATTTTAAATTAATGATTGTTTTACTTAAGGAAAAGTCCTGAAAGCTGAGTTTAAGCTGATACGATATGAGGAAGTGCACTACCAGAATATGTTTCACATTTAAAGGAGAGGAAGTAGACAGAAATGTGTGTAGACAGGAATTTGGCTGTTTCAGATTAGTTGCTTCAGTATCTTAGAATTATTAGATTTTATGCCATTTTTTATAGTCTTTTTTTTTTTTTTTTAGATTTCTTACATTTCTAACTTAAATTACAGAAGCTGTATTGATCTGCTAATTGACTAATTGGTTGAATATAGTGGAAAGATGAACATGTTTTACCTGCACACAACACGATGCGGTTGTCATCAAAAGCAGGTGTTGCATTTCAGTGAAACCTGGTTTCAGGAATATGGTGAGAACTTGACTGGAGCAGCTGAGGAGTGGGCTTACTTTCTGAAGAAATCCTGAGGGAGGGGCAAACTAGGAATCAATATATTATAAATTAAATGTATTATCAGGTGTTTTTTAACACTTTTTTTTTTGCCAATTAAGATTGTGATAAGCAAGCAGACTTAGGTAGGGATTGCTCTGTCCAGTTACACTTGTGTTGTAAAGTGCATGAACCCAGATTTGCTTTGGGGATCACTGCTGCAAAACAGCCTTGGTTTAAGGCTGGTGTGAGAAGGCAAGTCTTTGCCTGGCTGCCCTCGCAGTGATCACAGTGCCTGTAGCCTCATACAGGAGAACAGCGTGCTTATGAGGCCAAAGCAGAGCTGTGTAACATTTACACAGGTTTGGCAGGTCTCATGCTTTCTAGTGCTTCTAGTTGATTGTATGGCTTGTTAATAGAAGGCCAGATGATGTATCTGGAATTCAGATCGATCGGCTAGGGCTGCTTGTTCGCCTTTGGTTTAGCTGCATTTCCATAGGCTTTGCAGGGGAAGGTTTCATGGATTTTTCTGGATGACCGTCATGACTGAGTGACTCTCTAGAATGTCTGCACACTAACACTCAGTATGGGAACACATTGGAGGTCTGCACTCTGTTGCAGGGCTAGGATCTAGTTGGGATCATGTGTAGGTGGTGGGACAGCTCACAGGACTGCAGTGCTGTGGTGGATGAGTACAGGCTCTTCAGGAAGAACCAGCTGGACGGCAAGGGGGGTAGTTGCCCTTTATGTGGGAGAGCAGTGAGAATGCAACGGAGCTCTGCTGTAGAACTACCTGGGGGAGTATGAATCAGGGTTAGCAGGCAGACCAGTCTGGGAAAAGCTGTTGTGGCTGTCTGCTAAAAGCCACTTGATCAGGAAAAATGAGGTCTCCCTCATAATTGGAAGGATCTATGTATTCACAGGCCTTGGTCCTCATAAGAGACTTTAACCTCTGAAGAGATTTCAATCTGCTGGAGGGACAAATCAGCAAGGTGCAAGCATCTAGGAGGCTTGTGGTATGCATTGATGACAAATTTCTGACCCAGGTGATCAAGGAGCTGACAAAGGGAGGCAGTCCTGCAATACTTCATATGTACAGACATGTGAGATGTAAAGGTCAGGAGCAGCCTTTCCCCTTGTGACTGTAGGATGGTTGAATTCAGGATCCTGAGAGGAGGGAGCTGGTTAAATAGCAGAACCTCAGCCCCAGAGTGCAGGAGAGCAGGCTCTGACTTCAGGGATCTGCTCACAAGAGTCCCATGAGATATGGCCATAGAGAGAGCTGGTTATTTTAAGGATGTGTAATGTGACTGGCACGTTTTCACATTAAAAGCTACGCTCTGTATCAGGAAGGAAGCAAAGAAGCAGAGACAGTTGTAGTAAAGGGGAGTACACCATGATGTGAGTTGTGTGTGCTGCTGTTACAATCATTCTTGACTGCATTCATTTCTCAGTCACCAAAAAAACCTATATAGAATCCTCCTCCAGGCTGTCACTTTGAGGCAATGGGTCTCGCCTTGGTGTGTTATTTTCAGGGAATGCAAATGAAATTCGCCATCATCAGACTCATTCATGTTCCGTGCAATAACAGGGATTTTGACAAATATAATGCATTTTCACTGTCAGACTGAAAAGCTGATATAAAAATGCGCAGAGGTACTATGAAAGTCTTTTCAGGTGGAAGGAATGGATGCTACAGTGCTTTGTGTTATCTTTTGGAAGCAGAAGTGACAGGTTTATGCAAGATTGTCAGTATAGAAGTACAGGAGAATTCATGAGGCTTTCCTATAAAATTTGGAGTAGATAGATAAAAGTTGATTGATCTGCTATTTGTTAGATAATTGTGAAAATTTAGCTGCTTAAAAATTTCCAAGGATGTGAAGGGTTGAATACTAAGAGGCAGAGCTTACTATGATTTCCTCTTCCTTTGCCTCTTTCCTGCTTTTCTGCAAACTGCAGAATAGCACAGGTGGGAATGGATGTGCTTGGTGGGGTAAAACATGCACATCATCATTTATCAAGTAGACTTGAACGAAGTATGGCAAGTACTGCCTGTTAAAACATTGTTATGGTCAGTGGATTCGCCTTACTTGCATTTTCATTTCAAAATTCCTTTTGGCAAAATGATGCAAATTTGCAAAACTTTGAACATTATTGGAATACTTTCTTCCTACTTTGGTACATTCATATTTTCATTATGTTATTCTCATCAAAACTGCTTTTAAAAAATTAATGCTCTAAATTTTAAAAAATAATGCTGTAGTTTAAAGAAATGTTCAAGGGTCTCTGCAGCCTGGTTTAGTTGAAACCCACAGGAGGGGAGTTGGAACTAGATGATCTTCAAGGTCCCCTTCCAACCCAAACCATTCTATGATTCTGTGAATTGTTCCCTACCTGTGACACTGCATTTGTATAATTTTTAGGTAGCTCTTGCTTGTAGTATTTTCCGTTGCTTAGGCTGTGGTTAGTTTGTGTATTGATTTAAAAAATGTAACCAGACCTTATTGATTATTGGACATATGTTAGAGACTGGGCAGTCTTCAAAGAATCAGATGCTGTGGCTTGATGATATAAATTCTGACAAACGTGGGGAATGAGCAGCATTTTCTTATTGTACCATAAATATGTGGAACACTTAAGTGACAAATGCTTTTGCTTTCGTAGATGAGAATGGAGTTATGCTAAAAGCAATAAATACAGTTTTGCAGAAGAATTTGTCAAGTGCTCTTCAAGTGGTAACTTTCAACACTTGCAGATTACTTGCTGGCCTCAAATAGGTACCGAGTCCCAAGGCAAGGAATTGTACCAGGGTGTTTTTGCATGTTTGAATTCAGAGAGACTTGATGATTCTGATTATCACCCTTGTCTGGCCTAAATAATTTAGTATTGTCACTGCTGTAGATAAATAAAAGGTTTTGAAGAGCAGTAAGATTTTACAACATGATGAAATACTGTTACAAAGTGCAGCCTTGATTCTGCAATTTGTATCTAACTGCACCCACATACTGGGGTATATGGAGGTCTCCAAAAGAGAAAAGTGTAACAAAACTTCAGTTATTCAGCAATACTGAAGGCTTCTGCTCCCTCTAGGTGTGAAGTTTATTTACACAACTGCTTTATCTGTAAACATGACAGCAAGATCAAGTGCTGTGGCTGTGACTGTGACTGTGTCAGATCAAACATTTATGTATTGATGGGTCTACATATTGTACTGAGAAAGATAAACTGAGAACTGGCAGCTTGCCCTTTCTGCTGCAAATCAATTGTGGTATTTGAATATGAGAGGAGAGAAAGAAAAGTTTAGACTTCCTTGAAACCTAGATTTCAAGGAACAAATTCTATCTATAATGTTGAAAGCACCATGCATCTGGAGACTGTACAGCTGTACTGTCAGACTTAGTGGTCCACCCAGACTTTACAGCTAAACTCTTCACTTCAAGATCAGAAAGTACAGGCAGCTAGACTATAACCATACTCAGAAGGAATGTGTGCAATAACTTGTGTAGGTACAAACCCAGGGATTTGGAAGTAGCTGGAGGAGGAGGAGCCCTGACAGGGGCAGTTTACAAACGTGAATGATAAGATTATTGTAGTACTGCTAATAAACTTCCAGTCTGGTTAAGTTAGATACCAGCATCATACTAGGTTGTACAGTGTGTTTTTATCTGAGACATGGTCTTCAGAGAGGCAGTAGAATACGATATAAAGCTCTCTATCATAGTTCTGGCATCACTTCCACTGAAATACCACTTCTGTGGTATTCACATGACAATTTTGATCATATTTATCTTTTCTCTAGATGTGTTTTGATTAGATAAGTAGTAATAATTGTTTCAGTCCTTCTCCAAGTTAACTATATTCATTCATGTTTAATACGAGCATCTAAACTGCTGGTGATTAGTGGTATTAAAGTTGGTAAAAAGGAAAAGAAGTGTAGCTGCTGGATCTTGGGTTTTCTGTGACTGTATGACCAAAGTGATTTTAAGAAGAAGTCCTGCATTTTTGCTAAATTTACAGACTGAAGAAAATTGCCGTGACATTATCTTACTACCAATTTGTCAAGCATATCCTCCTTCTATTTCCTGATTTGAGTGTTCCTTTTTTTTTTTTTAACCTCCTCCCTGAAGTGCATCCCAAATTAAGAAACATTTTAGTTAACTTCTTTCAGGAAAAAAATTGCAGTAGATATTAAACATTAATATATTTTTAAAAAATAAACAAAACAAAGCCAAAACTAACTCAATTGCACAATTTCACAATTTTATTCCCATGTCTTACTTTTAGGTTATCAGATTATATGTGGATAACATTGATGACCCTTCTGTAAGGGAAGGCCCATGGACTCCTAGAAATAAATGTTAAGGTTTTGTGGTTTGGGTTTGTTTGATTTTGTTTTTTTTTTACTTTAAAAGTGAGGAAAATCACAGACGAATTAAGAAGCTGAAGGGGTAAGTGTGCAAATATAAAGGACACTTGGCTTCCCATTTTCAACGAAACTTCAGGAACTTTCATTTTTTTTTTAATAACTTCCTTATGTGCTTTGGGTTAGTGATTTGTGTTACATGGGAGGTGTTGGCAGTAGGAATTGCTCTAGGCAGATGTGATTACCTGCCAGCAACAGGGCGGGAGGGGAATGCTGTAAGGAAATCCAGCTCTGTAACTGTAGCTGCACTGAGTGGTAATTGGCATTCCTTGTGCTTTGGTATGTCCAATGCAAATACTGCTCCTTCAGGTGAGCAGCTATCAAGTCTGCTTTTTTTAATGTGGAATTGAAACACCAGCTCAAATTCCAGAGTTCAGTGACCACAAAAGAAAACTGTGGGGCATGTAGCTTCTTTTACTATTGCGGGTTTTTGAAAGAATTCTCTTCTCAGCCAAATTCTTAATCATATGCTGTATACCTTATGTCAAGATCACTAACTCTGATTTATTGAAGACACAAACAGTGTCACATCATATTTTTGGGAAATGCCTCTCTCACGTCCGCAAAGCTGGGGGTTGTATCAGAATGGTGTCATAAAAAAAACATGAACTCTTTAGTAGAAGTGAGTTTGCAGAGATTAGGTTATTAGTTTTAAGAGTGCTGGGCACTCTGAAGAATGAAGTCATTAAATAAACAAATCTGTGCATATCTTGTATTTTTGAGTGGAGTAATTGAGAAAAGGTTACAACCATTGCTGCTTACCCTTTAGATCAGTGGTGTGGGCAGGTTCCCAGCCATCTAAGCTTTGTACCAGTGTTCATGTGCTCAGACTTGTGGATTTAAGAAAACAGACCTATGGAAAAATTTTCAGACATGATTTTTTAAGAAAGAGTTTGAAAAAATACAGTAAGAAACAAGTTCCTAGTAAGTCTTCATAGCATTCAAGTATAATTCAAATGCAAGGACAGAAGGAAACCAGAAGATTGATTTTCATGTTTTTCATTTTTCCTACTTCTCTAACTTGTGTATATCTAAATGCACAGATATTTAGATGGCACAAAAGGAAGCTTGATTGTGACTTCCATTTGTAAAACTTGGTTACTGTCAGTGCAGTCCTGCTGTGCTGTGGTAAGGACAGGCTTGTTCATATCTACATGGAAGAGGTATATAAATTAATTAAAGGTATGAACTAAATGTTTTAAACTGCACTTTTCATGTGATTTATGATTCTTAAAATGGATTGTGCTCCATAGTATGTTCATACAACTAATACATTGTATGCAGTTACATACTGGGGGTGAATTTGCTTTAAGTAATTGAAAAAATCCGAAATAGACAATAATTGCTTATTGGTAATAGAGATCTCACTCAGTTTTAATCTTTGCATATGGGCAAAAAAGGTTTTCAGTGGGAAGCATGGCTGCCTGAGTCTGTTTGTTTGCTGAGAAGTATTTAATTAAATTATTCATTTTTTTTAGAACTAATCATACACTTAGTTAGCAGATGTGTATCTTTAGATGGAAAAGAGTTTTCCACTGGGAAACTGGGAACAAAAGCTGATGAAATCAATGAACATTGCTATGTTGATAACTTTGTTGGTTTAAGAAGCTGCTTTGCCTAAAATACCAGTCAATTTGAAGTGGTTTTATTTTATTGTGGTGGAAATAGAGGCAGCTATATTGTCTGCAATAGTCAGATTGAGTACAGATAAAGCTACTAGTAAGTCTCAAACATACTCCAAATTTACTGCCTCATTCTTGATGTATACATTATATAAAAATATTCCTGTATTCTTCTGGTATAGTACTAGGTATAATAGATGCCTTTTCTTGGGAAACCTTGGAGTTTTTCATCTCTGCCATGACTTTGTTGCATAATGCATGCTATATAAATATATTTGCTTGCATAGGCCTTGACACTTTGACTTGTTGGTCTTTTGTCTGGTTCTGTGGATCTGCTCTATGTCAAATATGCTACTTACATTTTTGTTACCAATGCTTGAATAGCAACATCAGAAATACTTTGTAAACCATCAGTAATAATCTGAATAAAATATATAGTAAAAATAGCATTCAAGACTATTTTCTTTACAAGAGAAAGTCGAATAGTTTAACTTAATAGAGCAAAATAAATGATGGAATGTGTCTTTTCTATATTGGATACTAAATTTGATTTCTTCCAAAAACACAGAAATACCCACTAAATAGCTTTATTCTTGGTGTGTATTTGAGCTGTCATTGGGACTTACAGGGGATTTTTTTATTTGCATATTGATGTGCATCCTTTTAAGGGAGTAGAGTTATGCATTATTAATAAACAGAATTGCTGGTGAGGTGTTGCTGGGCCTGACAGCTTCCCAAAGTACCTAAGACTTCAGTGCATGTTTTGCCTTTCTCATCTTCATAATCTCTGCACAAGTCAAAGGATATATACTTCTACAGTAACAACTGTTATTGTGGCTAAGTGTATATGAGGGTAGCTTTCTTGAAATAATGTTTTGTCACTAATTTAATGACATTTTCTTAAAGAAGTATGTTGGTTTTTTTAAGGTGAGGTTGCAGTGCAAACTGGAGATCTGTTGCCATGTAAGATTTGTGGAAGAACTTTCTTTCCAGCAGCACTGGTAAGTGGTGTGAGTACTGTTGGCTTTTAGATTTGATAAGTTGATGTGAAAGTTAAGCAGTGCTCACTATAGCTAAATAAAATAGATTTAGGTGCTTTGTTTTGGTAAGGGTTTAGATGTTGGTTTTGGTTTTTTCCCCCTTCCCCCAAGTAATTACTGATTCCAGTTGTCTCAGGTTTGAAGCTCCTTAGAAGGGGTTTAATTTTTTTTTAAGATCCCATCATTTTCTGAAGTATATGCCTCTAAAAGGATCTTCCCTAGGGTTATAGAATCAATCCTTGTCTTCTGCAGTTTTAAGTCTGAGCTAGTACATGAAGTGTGTTGTTAGCCATCTCCAAAACTCTATTCTCCATGGTTAATAGAAATTGGTCAGTCCTTAAATGTGAATAAGAATTTCAGACACCTTTGATTTGTTTTGCCACTCAATGCAAGAGCTGCCTACCTATCATCAATTTTTTATGTGCAAGGAGCAAATATACATGCCTTTTACTTTTCTTCTTCATTATCACCTGTGTTTTTGTGACTCTGTATATACATCCATGAACTCCAGTGGTTCTGTTTTAAAGGTAGTGGCTGGCATAAATATTTGAGTGAAAACAATCTGAGCTTATTCATCAAGAGTTGGGGCTTTTTTTGCTAATTTTTATATCAAGAAAGAGGGAAATAATGTGTTAATAAGTTGTGTTTTCAAAACTAAGTTCTGTATTCTCCTTTCATTTTGCTTCTGCTTATAGAAAAAGCATGGACCCATTTGCCAAAAAACTTCTGCCAAGAAAAGGAAGACATTTGATTCCAGCCGACAGAGAGCAGAAGGAACTGACATTCCCACAGTAAAACCTCTTAAGCCACGGGTATGTTATAATTTACTCTGAATATGAACATTTTAGGCATACTGTATATGCATTTTAATAAGGCTTATTTCAGCTGGCAGTTCGTGTTAATTAAATCAACCAAGATTTGTGAGAAATCTAACTATGGTGTTATGCACTAAAATAAAGTGTGTACTTATCTTCAGTAAAAACTTCAAATATACAGAGCTTTCTTTTTTGCCTCTTAGCCAGAACCACCCAAAAAACCTTCTAACTGGAGACGAAAGCATGAGGAATTTATAGCAACTATACGAGCAGCCAAAGGACTTAATCTCAAAGATGGTGGAAAACTCCCTCCACCACCTCCACCATCATATGACCCTGGTATGTAAAACAGTCATGTTCCTTAGAGGCTTTTCTTTAAGTTAAAGTGTAGAAATTTGAATTTAAAAGGAACTTGTTGGAATACAACATTCACAACTTCTTGACGATGACTTATTATCCACTATGCAGATGCTAGGTTGTGACTTTGGGTTTGGCTGGCTCACATCCTGTGGAGCTTTCAAAGCCCATGACTTTGCTTTTAATGTGTGGAAGGATAGCTGGGGCCAAGTTGCAGCTTTCTACTGTCTTGTAAACCATAGGCTGGACAAATTGTTTCAACACCTTGTTTGTGCTCAGGACACTGGAACTGCTCAGAAATAGCAAACTGCATTTTTTGATTAGCTGACACCCGCAATATATTTACATTGTGGGAATGCACTTTTGTGTTCTTCAAATGAAATCTCTCCCATTTCTTGCTGAATTCATGTTTAGTTTCATGTATGCAGTGTATGCCTTAATGCCTCATGTAGTGGGAGTACTTGTGTTTTGGGTATGTGAGATGTGTGGAGTTTGTATTAGCAAGGGCATGACAGTCCCTGGGTACCTTTGAACTGAGACTGGGTAAAGTGTTCAAGCAGTCTGATGTGAGTGAGAAGGAAATACACTTTTCATTTCACTTCTGGGATATAATAATAGGTAGAAGAATATATTTCTTCCTCTTGTCCTAAGAACTAAAGCATTTGATTAGCTAAATGGCTATTTTCAGAAAGATTAAGAAAAAATTTATTTGTTTCTGCCTGTCTGTGCCCAAGTGAGCATGTGAAGTGTTCCTTACCCTGTTTCTTCATAGGAGATGTGTTAGTCCAGTATTAGGATTGTAATTATGCATTCACTCTAAGAGGCTGTATTATTCAGCATTCTGTACTCACAATCTTGAAAAGCCATATAGCTAATTTAAAAAGTAAAGCCATCTTAAAGCTAATTGCAAATGCCGTGGATAAGAATCACAAGGTTCGATCATGGAAAGAATCATTAGTAGTCTAGATAGCATATTATAATTTATCTAGTTGTAGTTGGTTTTAGTCTCCTGGTTTCATCCTGCTGCAATGGCTAAGACTTAGGAAGAGGAAGCCAGGAATGAAGAGACTGTGCACAAAATGATCAGTGGATACTCTTCTTACAAATAGAGCAGGAGCCGCTACTGATGCTCCTTTTCCACTTCTTGTGTAGGAGAGTGGGAAGATTGTGAATGTACCACGAGCATATCCATCCTCTCCTACTCAGCTCTGTCCTGGGCATGTTTGTTTCTAACAAGCTGGGAGTCTTTTTCCTTTTAATGGAAAGAATCTCATATTTGCATTTTCTGCTTAACTGCTCTGAGTTGGCAAATAACCAATATTGCTGCTTCTTCCATCTCCTTTTCCACTTTTTCTGAGGAAGTGCAGAATGGCTTCGGGTTAAGAAGGACCTTAAGTCACACTGAGCTTGACTGTGTATGTGTACTGCCCTCTTCTTTTGATTAGTTTTTGTTTTGTAAAGCACACGTTGAATCCTAGAAGTTCCTCTGGACAATACTTTCAGATAGCCAAGTGTCTGACTGGTACTATGTGTTTTACAGAAGGGTGAAGATACAATTCCTGATTCTTAAGAGTATACATTCATCCTCTCTAGTCTGATACATTTGTGGGCTTTGAAAGTTTTCCATGGGAACTGAGCTCTGCACCATCCAGAAATGGCATATTATCTAGGAGCTTTCACAGCTGCTTTATTATTATTTTCTTTTTTTTACTTTCTTTGGAATAATTTTGATTTGACTACATAGCTATTACAATTCTGTTTCTGAAGTTTTGTCTCTTAAGATGTAGTTGATGTTTGAGTGTTCTGACAGTAGCAGAGCATACATAAAATAAATTTAAAAATGTTCTTGTTACCCCATGAGATTCCCATGTTGTCACTTCTCTGTGTTTTTCCTCTGTCCTTAGCCCACACTTCTTGGGTCACAGTTCATGGTTTGGTGGCCATTACATCATTTAACTAACTCAAAACTGTTTATAAATACTTAAAGGGACAAGTATTTAAGCCAGATCTACTGCATTTGGACTAGTAACATGTAATTCAAAACTTATTTTAGATTTTATATTATCTAATTGTAACTTTGTAGGCAGTGACTGTTGAATTTCATCTTGTTTTCTTCAATACATTTCTAAAATAACTTAGAAATGCACTAATTTAACCTGCTTTGCCCTTGTCAAGGTTTTTTTAAGTTGAGGCTTACAAGGTGTTGAATGCTCTAATCTGGGGCATACAGCATCAATATCTGGACACTGAAATAACAATTGTCTTAAACTGCAGTCCAAACATACCATCTTCCAAGGGCACTGTATTTTAAGGTGTGTATCTCCAGCGTACAGATGATGTATCTTTTAATGTTTTAAGCATTTATGTAGCCCTTTCTTCTTTTCCCCCCCACAGTGAGAGTAATATTTCCTATATATAATACTGTTTGCTGTGTGAGTAAATTAACCCTGCAGAAGTAACACAGCCACCAGTTACTTTCTTTTGCATGTCTCTAAATATAGATCCTAATTTTGCATGATTTTCTTCTGGTTATTTTTATTTGTTAGATTTCATTTTTAAAAAATTATTTTTTTTATAATGATCACTTCTGGTATTGCAGTTAGTATTTCTCAGTTCTTTCAAAATTGCCAGAGGAAACAGATTTGTTGTCTTTTGCTGCTTGGGAAAACGTTGGGAAAGGTTTTAATGTATTTTAATGCATTCCCATATCTTGAACAAACCAAACTGGTTGCGATTTTTTGAAAATTTTTGATTGTTTGTTTGTTTAGCTTCTCCACTTCCTTCCAGCTGATCTCTCTGCCATGTCCTTGTACCTCTTTGGCTACCTTCTCTGCAGAATAGCATCTCTTAAAGTGTTTCTGATTTTGCTTAGGTTATTTCTGGTCCTCGCCTACTTGTCCATCAAATGAGAATGTGCTTTTACCTAGCAATCTGTACATCATTTTCAGATCAAGAAGCCATAATTTCCCCTGGAGGAGAGGCTGGTCTTTAAAAGATTTTAAAACACTCTCATTTTTAAAACAGATTATTAATGCTAGATTTTTATCTTTTTAAGATTACATTCAGTGTCCATACTGTCAGAGGAGATTTAATGAAAATGCAGCTGACAGACACATCAATTTCTGTAAGGAGCAAGCTGCACGTATTACTAATAAGGGGAAATTGGCAGCTGATACCAAAGGGAAGCTTCCTACTCGAACACAGGTGAGCTATAATGCTTTTCTTAACTTGCCACTTGCATTCAATGTCAAATCAAGCTTGCTAAGTAGTGTGTTGCTTTTAAAAAGAATCAACTATTTTATTCTGTGATAGTATTATTTGCACTGACTGAAATAAGACACTGAGCATGGACAAGGCGTTTGCTTTCTTAAACTGCAGAGTTTAAGATCCATAAGTCAGACGGCAGCAGCTGCAAAACCACAACCAGTCACTAATGTAATTGAGAAATGTGCAAATGGCAGGTAAAGATAGGAGGAGGAAATAGAAATGCAGTTTTTGTAAAGGAAGTTGAATTTCTTTTGTGCTGGTTTCTAAATCTAGTTAAAGACTTGCGTAAGGGGCAAACAAAGGTACCAGACTACAGGACAACTGACAGCAGTATTGTAGCTAATTAGAGGCTTTAGAGGGATTCAGGTATATTGCACAGTATTTTGAATCAGTGCAAGGACTGGTCCAGACCACACAGGTGAAAGTAAGATTTGGATTTGAAAGACAAAAATAATTCTGCCTTTGAGTATTCTCTTTTAAATTCATTGGTAATGAGATGATACTTTTAATTTTAACTTTAGCTTAATTCCAGCTATGGAAGAAGTTGATAAAAGCTGTAGGAAAGAAAAAAATTTAGAAAGACATACAGTTGAACAACAAAGCCACTAAGTTAGAGACTGTTTCCTGCTAGTATCATCTGTTAGTATTAGAAAACAGACTATCAGAAACCTTTTGCATGTTCCCATACCAGAAGCAGGAAATCATCATCTGCTCTCCCACAGTATCTGAAAGAACTACCTGTTGTGTTATATAGATAGCTTGATTTAATTGCTTAAATTTCTAGGTTGTATTTTGTTACAGTACAAACCTGCTCCAGTTAAGAAGATGCCTTCTGTAGGATCAACACCATCACCATCATCACGCTTACCACAGCCAAGTGGTGTTAGCAAAACTGTTGTAGGTATGAAATGAATGTTATCAATTCTTCCATGTCCTTTTCAAATAATAGTTCTCAAACTATGCAGTAAGAATTGATTGTTTATTTGATATAGTGGTTTATATACCAGGTCACTTTTTTTTTTCTGAATTGAATATGAAAAATCATTCGGTATAGTAATGCACGATTGTATCAAATACTGATCTCTTACCTGAAGTTTATCTAATACTTAATTCTGTAACTAATTTGTTTGCTGAATATGATCATAAATTGGTGAAAATACGTAGTCAAGGCATGTATATTATAATTATGCAAACAGTGGTTTAATTTGGGTTTCAGATATCATCAGATGTCAAATATGTTCTGTTCGTACATACTTTGATTTTTCTCTTTTTTTCTGAGCAAAGTCATTGAGATACAGTATGTTTTCTTAGAATGAAATATTGTCTCAATTACATATTTTCTATAATCTTAATACTGTATATATCTCTGTATTTCTAAAACTCTTGTTTCGAATTTTGCAGTTAAATTTTTTTTAATAAATTGTGTAATTTCAGGAGAAAAATCTTACATTTTCTTATATTTTCATGCTTGCTTTTCAACTGCAAGGTGCCTCTTCAACTAAAGCACTGTCATCGTCTGGATCCAGTGGGAGCAGAATTCAGACTTTATCACCAGGTCATAAAAACTCGCTGGGAATGGTCAGCCCACAAGCAGGGTGAGTTCCATCTAATGTTGACATTTGTGCTTTATTTCATATTTATGTTGTTCTAGTTCTAGAAGTCTCTGTGGTTTGTTACACTTACTTTTTGGTTTTTTTCCTATGAGCTTCGAGCGTACAATGTTTTGCATTTATCCTTTATCTCTAAATATAGCTAATGTTTAATGAATGTTGGAAAAGGCAAAGTTTTTATTGAGTTGATTTCACAACAGAGGAGGTCAAGAGAAAAAAATAAAGCATGTTAAAAATTAGAGCAGGCAGAAGTGGTTGGAGCAATGAATTTTTTCTCTGCAAAAGTGAAGGGTCTTAAAAAAGCAGAAAACATTAGGCATAATTTCCTGCACTTCATGGAAATAGAAGAAGGAGGCTTCTGCCATAGACTACAAGGCAATTGTAACAGGATCTTCTCTCTTAGCACAAAAGGATGGAGGCTTTCTCTCTTCCCTTTCCTGTCTTAAGAGGCAGCAAATGAATGAGCACAAATAAGACAAAACCAGTGCTCTTACAACAGCAAGGAGTGCTACATGAAGATTATTAGAATTCAGTGTAAGTCCTGGTGTGATCAAGGCTGTGACTCATGCTTTGCTGGAGGGGTAGACATTTCACAGAATCTCACAGAGAAATCTGTGGAAGGGATTGAAGAAAAGTAGTGTAATTCTACAGAAGTTTGTGGAGCACCAAGGAGCACTGAGAACACAAAACATAAAAGGACGTGATTGCAGTTATAACACTGATGATTGAAAAATATTCATTCCTATAAAAATAAGTATCCAATTGATGAAGACTGTATAATGTGAAAAAAACCAATGTCTTAAGTTCATGAGGAAGAAAAAGAACATTCTGAAAACTTGTGGGGTTGGACAGCAGTTACACAAAACCAGAGATTTTTAGTTTATCACTCTTAAATTTTACAGGTTATGTATGAATATGAATTACAGATCTGTTCTGCTTCCCTCCTAATGCGCTGTAGCATCAGGATTCAATTCTGTCCCTCCTTGCTCTATCTACTCGTGATAACTGTTTCAGACATGGGTCACATGCAGAGTCCACGAGGTTGACAGATGTCTTTCTTTTTTTATTTCTCCCCTGTGCTGGCATCTCACTAGTCTTTGGTCAGCTTCACTACCATTTGTAGGCATCTATGCTGTGGCTGTCAGAAAATCCCCTTATTCACCGATTTTCTTTATTTCTCCATTTTTAGAATTTGAATTAACACCTACTCATGAGTGGCAAACAAGCAGGGCTGCAAACCACTGTAAAAAAAGTCTGCTGAGATAATTTGGAGGCATGTTTCTGAGCCCAGTAGTGTAACCCAGCTGTATGGGAGAGGTTTTTTTCCTGATGGAAGTTCCTAATTGAAGTCTGTATTTCTCTGTGAGGATGCAGCAATTTTGGTCTTCATTTGTTAGCAAGGAATTTCTATTTAATTTTACCAGTCAGTTTCCTGTTGCAGTAAGCATATGACATTTGGTAGAAAATAAACCCCCTTGTGTACCAGCTGTTCCTCAGAGATCAGAGGGGCTGGGTGCAGCTTGGCTTAACTTCTGGTTGTAACCAGTTGGGCACTATGGTTGGTTATGTTCAATAAGAACTTCTACAATTCCAGATTCACAAATAATGCAGTTTGTTGAGGCAGCAGATCATTGACTCTTGTTAGATTGCTGGTGGTAAATGCAGTAGATCTACAAAATGTAGGTGTACACAAATAGATGGCTTTGTTCCCAGCTATGCTCTTGATGCAGCCGGAGGCACAAATCCTACCAAAGACTAATCCCTGCTTTGGGGAGGGGAGAGAGGAGCAAGCCCATTGTCTGTGCAGTAAGGTCATGTTCTCATACTCTAAAAATTGAGGATTTCGAATATCAATTTTAGACTGTTTGGAAAAGTGGAGATATGACTATAGTCAAATATAATTGACTGTATTATCAGTTGCTGTGGTCCTAATTGGTGGAGAAGCAGCTTTTTTTTTTCCTTTTCATATTGGTGGGTGCATTTTTCAATATATTAATTATCTTTGGATACCTTTGGCTGAGTTGATTTTAACAAAGGCAGCACAGATCCTTAATAATTCAGTATCATCCTCCACCGAGGTGAGGGAGCAGTGAAGGCCACCTGACCTTACTCCATTACAAACTCACATCATCTTCTTCCCAGGGGAACAGATTTGTAACAGAGGCTGGTTGTGCATGGATAAGGTGGAGTGAGGCTGGTACCGAGGCCTGGGTGCACTCCTGTGCTTCACTGAGACACCACTGGGCTGTGAGACCTCTGCCTCACCCCAGGCATCATTCAGTTGTTAAGCCTCACTCCAGCCAAGTGCAGGATAAACGAGTGGCTTAGCTCATGTTTTTGCTCAAACAGCCTCATGAATTCTCCACAAGCTCACAACATCTCTGTATCTTCACATAATAAACCTGGCAATTTTACACAGTTGCTTACTAGACTTTGTTTTCAGTAGTCTTCCATTTTCTCCTCTATTGCCTGGAGAAAGAACTGTTACATGATGAAGCCAAATAGCAGTTGGTGAGATGTTTGCCCAGGTTCTCTCTGTTTATGCATTCTGCACAAATAGATGGCTTCTGGTTGGCACAGCTCTCAGATAATGATCTCTGCTGAAAGGCAGTAAATGTTAGCTTGGCTTCTAACCTCAATTGCCTACGCAATTTCCAGCTTTTAAGAGTATGGGTGTGATGAGTGTGATGAGTGTTTTCGAATGAGAGTCCTCATTGCTCTAAAAAAACTTGTTCTCTTCTGTTTTCCAACTAGCCCTTAAGGTATTTGCTGCTCATACTAACCAATCTTCCACAGGTGTTAGATGTGTCTCTTTACTGAGTGTTGTATCTGTGACCTGGCATTTCTCTTTTTAGCTTCATTGCATTCGCTTCTGGGGACAAATTTGTCAGAAGTTATATCGAAGCAAAGTTGAATAATGGAAAAGTTAGGTTCCTCAGATTGGTCTCTGGTGACAATTTTGGCCTTAATCATCTCAACTTGTGCCTTAGTATTGGGGCATGAAGGGGAAATACACTGGGTTCTGTTGAAATACCTATAAAATGATACCAAAGCAGGGACTGAGACACTAACAATCAATGTCCTACATGAGAGTGAAAATAATTAGTACTGCAGAGTCATATTTAAACATTAAAACATCTTGTAATTTAGGCTGTAGATAAATGCAGCTGGAATTACTTTCTAAAATAGAACTTTTGAACATTACCCTTCAGTATTAAACAAGATTTATTTCTTTTACTATATTTATGATTTAACCAGTCGAATGACACAGCTTTAGCGTGAGATCTGGGATTCTGTTATACCAAAGTCAGACAGAGCTTATGCTGGAAGGTGTTACACTCTCCTGTGTTGTTAGTGAAACAAGTTGCAGAGCAGTGCTGTGTGGGGGTAGCTTTAAGGGTAATCTTTTAAATGGAATGTGAAGCAATCACTTTTTCTTTTCTCCTTGACAAATATTAAAGAGCCTATACACATTATTTTTGAACAAGTTAAATTCCAGGATTTGCTGTAAGAAACAAGTTCCTGCAGTTTGCGCTAAGGGAAATTGTAATAACATCGGGGATTTTATTTTTAGGTATCACTTCAGCATGTAACCTTCCATCTTTGCCTAGACTGTTGTAATTCTGGGTTTCCCAGAGGCGTAACAGTAGAATGACAATTCTGTTGTGCAGTACCGAGGATGAAATTCCGTGTACGGATGATGGGACACCGCTGCCCTCACCCGCTTGTGCAGCCGCGGTCGCTGTTGGCGCAGGGTTGCGCGGCGGGACAGCAGGGGGCGTGCGCTGAGCGCGCAGTGCCGCCCGCGCCCGGCAGGTGGCGCTGGCGCAGCGCGGGCCGGGGCCGCTCCGTGCGCGGAGGGAGCTCGCACATCGCAGCGCACGCTTCTGCTCTGTATGGGCGGAAGCGGAGCCCTGTTTCATGAGCTCGCTTATTGAAAGGTATTTTTATTGTGCGCTGTCCTTTGTCTTTAAATTTGAATTCTCCCGTTCTGCTCCCCAAGTAAAGGGCTGCTGAGAGAGCGCTGCACAGCTATGTTAGTGCCAGCGAGGCTTACTTTGTACGTGTAGATCAGCATGTGTCAGCTGAGTTCTGCTGTGAGTTTTCTTTTTTTTTCTGCCTGGACAGCGTAAGGACACAGACAGTCCTTCCAGTATGAATGAAAGTGTTGCATAAGGGCATGATTTCTGGGTGAAGCAAGTGAGGAGTACCATGTGACTGTTGTGGTCAGTAGGAAAATCTTCATTGATTTGGGTGAAAATAGGTTTTTATCTTTTTGATACTGAAGAACTGAGAAAAAGAAAATTAATTCTAGATAAGTTATCTGTCATTAAACTTAAAATTTTATATCATGTTATGAACCCAAGTTTGATATTTATTTTATAATAGTATACAGGTTAGCGGTGCCTTACATTTCTTGAGGTGTATGGCAGTTGTAGTAAGCTGTCAGAAGTAATCAGATGTTCAGGATTAAAAAATGGTTAGGGTCTTCCTAACCTAAGGGTAGACAAACAGGTGAACTCCACATCCACATGCAGACTGTTTTTCCCAGTAGAACCTGACACCACTGTTTGTGGCCAGACAGGGATCTTTTGCATGTACAGATTAATTGTCTGTACATGATTCACTTGTGAACAGTTATGTTTGTTTAATGGGACTTGGAAATTATATGATATTTTTTAATAAGGCAAATGACCCCTTAGAAATTATTTTTTAATTTATGTTTTATTTTGGGGATAAAACATACATTTTAATGTTATGTTTCCCTCCTGGGAATCACATCTGCTAGTGGCACATCCACTACTGTCTTAATGCTGAAATACGATATGAACAGCACACCAAATCAATACCAGTAAATTTTAAATTCCATTTACGTGTTTGCCATAAAGCATTTGTAACCTTCTAAAACATTATCTTTTTAAAACAGTTTGTTCCTTTTATGAAAACCATTACTTACAGGGCTTTGTTCAATGAAATCAAGATATGTAAGTAGTTATCTTTGAGATCTTTGCATTTCAAAAGATTCTTGTGATCATGGTTTTTTCATTGGAATGCGGAAGGTTTGGGTTTTTGGTTTTCATAAGGGGTGAAATAATACTGTGATACTTTATTTTGACAGTATTATGACAGCTTCTAGGATATTTCTTTGGTGTTCTCCTCAATATGTGCCTGGAGTTCACAGATTATGCTGAAAATCTGTTAAAGTTCAAAAATAACTAAGAAAATCATGTTAGGTTGGAGTATATGTCTTACAGTGTCAAAGACTCAGCCTTGCTTCTCAGTTTCTTGGGAGTATGTAAAGAGTATATATTGGGTCAAACAGGAGTGAATTAGTTTGAGGTAGCACATCTGTTTGGGAGACTGTTTGTAGGTTCTACTTTGATGATAAGATGATAAAAATGCAGAACTTAATTTGAAGATCTGATTTTCTAATCTAAGTTGTGATTTCTGAAAGCTAGTTTTCCTTATGATTATGTGAGTGAGGGATTCTTTTTATTATTTTGTTGGTTGCCTCTTCTAAAAATGTTTTTAAAATTTGTTTTTTGATTTATTCTTTTTGCTTTGGAAATGTTATACATAATATTAAAAAATGTATTAAAGTATTGGCTGTGTATATACGATTTGCTATTGTGATTGGGGTTTTTGTTGTTAAAACAAAGCTGGGTTTCTATCAGGCTGTCCTCTATTCTGCCTTTACAAGTAAAGAAAAAAGAGAAAGGAAAGAATTTTCTTCTTGCTAATTCTAGACTTGTACATGTAGATCTGTTATTTTCTAATGTTTAAACTTATGACTTGTAATCATGAGCCCCCTTTTCTAGATGTGTTGTGTGACATTGACACCTGAGGAGCTGGAGCAGAGGCGAGACAGAGTTAAAATAAACAAAGTGAATATTTATTGAGGGGCCTTCAAAGGCCACACCCTGGCAGTGCCAGTGCTACAGTCATGGCTCCAGCTGGTTGGCTCCAAGGTGGAAGCAAAAGAGGAGGCTGGTCAGGACATCTCACACTTTTATATGCCCTAGGCCATTTGCATACAGAAGCCCTCCTCTTTTCACGCTGTTTGTACCTTGGGCCTGAAGTTTGAAGGAATGACTGTTCTTGAGTCCCCAGCTGGAACAGGATTGTTTTGACTTTATCATCCTGAGAAAAAAATCCCCATAACCCTCAATACAGAAGCAAAAGCTACACACCAAAATTGAACAGAAAAGCTTAGAACTCAAGGCATCAGCATCATGAAAGCTGTTCTTAAAAGAGACCAAATGTGAACACATTGTAGGGAGTGTAACTGGCATTAGAGTTTTGTTTGAAAAAGAATTTTTAAAAATGTATTGGAAACCTAATCCAATGTCTGTGAAATCCATTCTTCATTAAAGCAAGGAGAAACTCTTTTGTTCGCTGCGTACTTAAAGTCTGATTTGTACTTTAAGTCAATGAGATTTCTTTGGTAATACAAATACTGAATTGTGAGTATTGTTAATTTTTTTTTTTTTTGCATAACTTGAATAGCAATACAGCACTGTCCTTATGAGCACCCCTTTAATATATTTTAATAGTAAGATGGACAAATTAGGCCCACCACTGTGACCTGGAAGAGATATGCAAAGGTTTTATGACACTGATACAAATACAGACAGTACTATCAAAAGGCCAAATGAGTTGTTGCCTGTGAAGTAAGTATTACAAATCGGTGTGGTTTATCTATTTTGCAAAAACGTTTCTCCTAAACAGAAAAATGTGCTCTTGACGAACATCAGCTGCCCAGTGTGTGTTCCAGATAAATGCTATGGGAGAAGAGGAGATGTTATAATTAGTATCAGAGTGAGGTAAACAGCTTCATAGGACAGGGAAGCTGAAGGTTTCCCTCATATTTGATTTCTTCTGTCAGTGCTTGATTACAAATTAAGAGTAACGAATTTGCGTCTTGATTACACATTAAAAATAATGAACTTGTGTCTTTCTAAACCCAAGATAAAACTGATTTGCATGATGTAAAGCTGCAGTAAGCATTTAAGCCTGATAGCTGTACTGGCTTTGGACAAAGTCATTTTATTCTTCAAGGTCAAATATTTCTCTAACTTAACCTTACATCTGTAACGTAGCTGTGATGGTCCAAAAACATAAGGAAGGCAGACTTTGTGACAAAGGCTAAAGTCTTTGGTTAAGTCCAGCTTTCTTCATATAAAGATTTCTGGATATTCAGAAGTCTTTATAAGATCCATAGGAAGTCTTCCTTCCTTTGGAAGGAAAGTTATTGCAATTATTCTAATCTTTTAAAAAGGAAATACATACTAAATTGTAGTTAAGCCTTTATTGTATTTTGGAAGATGCCAAATTTGAATTGGCTGCTTTTTCATATTGTAAAAGAGAAATAAGTAATGAGTTATGTGGCACATACATGGAATGTATTCCTTTACACAGTAGAAATGTGTCTGAATCTCTTAACGCTGTAACCAAAGCTGTAGTATCTTTGAGACAGGCAGAGAATATTTGACTTTGGTTTTGAAGAAGCTAAAGCAGTGAAAGGAATGGGAGCTCTTTTTAGATAAACAGAATTTCTTCGTTTTTGTTTGCTTCTTTGTATGTTTGGTTAGAGTTATAAATCCTGTGAACCATCAAAAATTAGCTCAGTTTTTCATTTTTTAATACATTAAGATGTTGAAAATTTATCTTAATGAGTTGCTACAATTGCTTAAAATAGGCCCTATCCATAGAGCAGTGATTTGATTTTTCTTCTCGAGAAAAATTCTTTAAAAGTATAGGCACTTGTGCTGTACATACAATCCCTATTGTTCTTACTCAAGTATCTACTGAGTCCAAGAATTAAATCTGCCTTACTTGCAGTAGGTTATTCAGTATATATCATGCCAACAGCATTCAGCAAGTGTGAATAGTTCCTAACCATTCTTAAACTCAGCGTAGCAGTGTGGATGGTTGCAGTTTATGGCAAAGGTTTCTGGACTTTGGGACACATGCCATTAGTCAGCAGAAAGTTATTTATGACTTTGCACAGAACTATGAGCTGTTGTGGATAACAGTGACAGCTGTCAAGAATATCTGAAAACACTCTGTCTAAGAAGCAAGATTTATATATCAGTATTTTGTGATAAAATTCAATCAAATCATGAATGCATGCATAGACAAAGTCAAGCTTCTTTTGCAAATTACTTTCAGATTTTTATTTTGCAAGCAGTGGTAATTCAACTAGATGTACAACATGAGCTGCTTTAGGAAGGGAAGTCACTTTAAATCTTATTTATTTTAAAATAGAGAGTGGATAATAAATTTCTTTAGAGTATGTCTAGATTTTAAGAGTTCCAGCTGGTGTTGGTACACAGCCTCATCTGCCTGTCAGGTTCTCATACTTCATGTGATACAGTATAGAGCAGAGATTTATATAGCTTTTCAAAAACAAAACACAAAATCCAACCAGACAGGAAAAACAACAGAAGTGGACAAGTAGGTAGAGAAGGCAGAGATAGAGCACATCAGAAAAAACCAAGCTGTGGTGTAACAAGTTGAAATAACCAAAAATATCTGACTTTGTTGGAAGACATTTGTCTCTAGAGATCAGATTGCTACTTAAGGATGCAGTTCCAAGATTTGTCACCAAACATACATGAAACCTGATGTTAGTTGTTTGTCTAGATTTGGGCTGAATAAAGTTGTACACAGTGGCAGCCTACTCCTTGCGGTGATTTACTAATCAAAAATGTCAGAAATCACAGAATGGGTAAGATTAGAATGGAAATTTCTGGTCTGAAAATATATTTGAGGTTTCTTCTATATTTTTAGAAAACCTAGTTGTGGAAAATGACTGCAGAAATTATGCAGAAAGCTGTATTTAAACATCTTGGAATGAAGATGTCCTGTTAAACCTGTAATGAGTGAGGTTTTATCTGTTCATGAGACTTTGCCTCCTTTGATATACAGAGTGGACTGTGCAGTTTGAATGTGGCTTTTCAGTATTTCGACTTCCTCCTCTCCCCAGCTCAGTCAGTGGCCTGAATACTGTATTAAGCCACTGATTTCTCTGAAATTTCTTTAGTATACACCTAGTACTAAAGCACCACATGAATTTTCAGAGTACTTAGTGGGACGAGGGTGTATGATACAGTTAAAATACAGGCAAGAATAGTAGACTGGTTTTCACATCAATTTATTTCAAATATGCAGGACTTCTATCATGATGTTCAAAACTGATTCAAAGTACACTCTGAAGAGACTTCGATTTAAGAAATTCATGCTGTTAGTTTTGAAAAATTAATATGTTGGTCCCAAGGTTGAAATCTAGATAAAACTGCATCAGTAATAATTTTGATATATTTTTTTAATTACTTGGAGTTGTCTAAACAGGAATCAGGACACAATTCTATTCTTAGCTTCATTGCCTGATCATCCCATGATGATCCCATAATGTTTCTGTATGTGCAGCTGAATTTTTCTTCATATGCTTTTCTGTGTTCCATAACAGGTAAAGTAACAGTTCTGTATGTTCTTTCTTCTATAGAGCTTTAATGACTTTTACTCAGTTATAAATAAAGGTCTCTCTTCATTGTATAATGAGATGGGGAAAGCACAAAATGAGTATTTAGCGTATGTAATCATAGCAGTGTAATTTAGGTTACATTTAGAACTTCTATTCTAGAATTCTTTAGCTTCTGAAAGGCTGACATCAGTAAGTTTTAATTCTAACTGATGTAGTACTTTTCGGTCTGCACAGTATTTTTTTTTTCCAATTAAGTCCATGATTAGAACCCCTTTGCAAAATAAGGAGCTGACAGGAAAGCTAATGGAGAAGGTTAGTGTTCTACCCAGTGAGCCATAATCTTTGATCATTCCACTCTTCCTGTTGCAAGTAGAAGCCATTCTTTTTAAACTTGAATACTTCAGTTAATGTTCAAGTTAAGATTAAATAATTTAAATTTATTTAATCTTAAATTTAGTTGCTGATTTCCACCTTTATGCTTAATTATTTGATCACTTTTCCACTGGTTGAAGTGATAGGAGGAGCTGAAAACCCATCTTTATTCCAAGTGCCTGACATGAAGGGAGAAATGTTTTATGCAGCATGTCAATTCAGGAGTATTACATGTTCCTCAGTTGTGTCAGTGTTGCATTTGAAGTTACTGGAGTTGAATGCATTTCCTTATATATGGTTTCAAAACCAAACCAAGACCAGATAGTTTATAATTCTTAAAGGAGCAGTTAGGTTTATCTGAAGAGAACAAATGGTCTCCTGGTGACTAATTTTTTTAAACGGAGTCTTGTTTTAATTTTTCTTTAATGTCCTTGAGCAAGTCCCAACTAAAATTTCATTTATGCATTGGTGTTCAAGAATGAGAACAGAAAAACTTGGTCATGCACGAGATGTCATAGTCTGAAGATTGGCCAAAGAAGAAGAAATCCCAGTGAATGGTAATTCTTTTGAGCAATGGTGAAAACTTCTGTCCTTGATCACTAATGATAAAATTATGCCCCTTCCAATTTATTTTTCTTAGTGCTGCTCAGATTTTTCAGGGGATTCTGATGTTTCTCTACTCATCAAAGGCAGCAGCAAATGTTCTCAATGTTTGGGATGTGCTGATGATTGTGTACTGGCTTCTCATAATAGTCATGTGTCCTGAGTTTTAATATCTATGTGGTCATACTATTGACCCCAACTTTAGGAGCACTGAGACAGTTCAGAAGAAACTGAGGCCCTGATGCCCACCTGGATGCACTTTCTTTCTTCTCCTTCTATTTATATTCATAAATATAATTGTGTTTTGAAGAAAACGGATTTACAGCATTATCTAAGAAGAAAAAAGTCTTGTTCACTCACTTCATATTTGTCACAATGTATTGAAAATATGGTATCCTTTCTACAGATCTTAAACAATTAAAACCTGCAGTCATCTGTTCTCTATTTTCCTAAAAGACCCGCCAGTCCTAAAAAGTGGCTTATAATTTGTCAAGGTAGACATTAGAATGTACTGAGCAGCCAATAATGCAGGATCTACCTGTTAGAAGTGAGACACATGAACAGGGAGGGACTTGCAGTTTCATTTAACTTATCATTGTAAGGTTCAAGTCATAAGAGTTCAAACCATGCAAATTCATGCCAAAGCTCCTCTGCCTGCTTGGTAGGAATTGAGTTGTTTTTTATACAGTTAACTAATGTGTAGATTGATGCACTTTTATATGTGTGTGTGTGTATATATATATATGTATAAAATTTGAAAATGCATATTCTTGTATGTATTTTTCTGTGTGTGTATAAATCATCAGATATTTCTTCTATTTTAGAGGCACAACAAAAACCCGGACATCAACGCCTCCTAGCGTGGCAAGAGCCATGAGCACAGGTGCTTTAACAAACAGAAGAAAAACCAGCAATTCAGACTTAAGGTAGTGTTTAGCTTTGTGGATTTTGTCATTAATAGAGGCTTCATTAAAGGGAGTACTTACTACAAAAGAAGTTGGGGAATGTATTATTCTCTGCAATTAATAGATGATTATTATTTGGCTTGTAAAAGATGCACAGTGTATTTTGCATGTTTATTATCTGACAGCACACCTTTGTCATCAGCTGTCTCAGATGTGCACAGAAGACCCTGTTGGAAATGTCAAAAACCACTTGAGAGCTGTTGAAAAAATAACCAAATATTATTTCAGTAGAAACTGAATGAAATCTGCGTTCTAAGCACACAAATTGTCTTGCCATTTTAAAGGGTAGGATGAAAATTATATTGCTGGTTTAGCCTTTCTTTTTTTGACAAGCTAAGTTTTAAGTTTTCAAACACTCAGCTAATCTAAGTAGTCTGTGAAATATTTGATCCTGTTCCTAGAACTCTGGTGGTTTTTGTTTTCTTGCAGGGAAGGTGGATATCTGGAGATGTGTATGGACACCTGGGTAGTGTTGTATATAAGATAAACCACTGTAAATAGGAAATGCAGGCATGAAAATGGCAGTAACAATAACTGTGTTCTTTGCAAGGATTAGACTAATTTTGCATTAAGTTGTACCGAACCGACTTACAGAGATTGTTCTTCATCTGGGAATTATCAGGTCTGATGGGAAAACGGCGTGTGACAGTGGAGACAGCTCATCCTCAGTCAATGGAGGAAGTACAAAAAGCAGTGAAGGAATTTCACCTGTACAGTTATCCAAATTCTGCCATGAATGTGGAACAAAGTATCCAGTGGAATGGGCGAAGTTCTGCTGTGAGTGTGGAGTTCGAAGAATGGCTGTGTGAACACGTTCTTTAAAGCAGAAAGAAAACGAGAAGTTGGAACATCTGCTGTGTACTGTTGCATGGAAAGCTTGAGACCTCCATCCAGTTCGACTTCATGCTGTAAACGCTGAAACATCCTTTTATAATTTTCTGAATGCAATCTTGTGGTTACACAGTTATTTATAAACAATGATATATATACACTGTATATAAAAATAGCAGCTACCTAAAACTGTGCCATTCAAGGAAATATTCTTTACTCTTTGTTGAAGATATTTAAAACTAAGGTAAAAATGTGTTAAGTAACATAGGTAGAAGAAGAGGTTCAGTGTTATTTTTTTTGTAAATCCTACTAGGCAAAGGAGTTTTAAAATCTCTTATGCAGGGTAATACTTACCTATAGGGAACTAGCCATGAACAACTTGGGCTTCAAAAGTTTCTCTGTGGAGGCATTTCTTTCATCTGTGACAGTAACTTAGTTGTTGTGTTCTAAGTGAAAACAATATGAGCAACTCCTTATAAATTCCTAGATAAAAGAGTAAAAAGTGCAGATCTTTAAACTCTTTAACAGTAATATGCTAATTGGACTTTCCAGTTGCTTCCTGGGATTTTTTAAAGAATCAAAGTGGAAAGACTACCTGAGAATTCTCTTTGCATCTAAGAAGAAAGGCAAGATTTTCTTTTTGTGGCTTTCCATGTTCTGTTTTTCAGTAAAAACATGTTTATATTTCTATGTATTTATAAGGACAAACATGATATTAATTTTATTGTTATTCATTTTATTAAGTTCCTTTTGTTTCTAAATGCTTCCTCCTCCTGTGCTCCACCATGACTAGCATATCTAAAGATGTTGTGCTTTGTCTTTGTCCTACTTCCAAAGGTCCTGCTCATTTTTTTTCTTTTCCCTCACTTTCTCAAGGAAAGTTGAAGTCTATGCTTATCCTACTTAAATGTTGAACTCTTTATTTTGAGAAGAGCCTTCTTGATGTATCCAATACCAAAAAGAAAATAGTTCTATAAAAATGAATGCTATTAGAGCAATAGGTCTTGATGTAAGTAGTGAGTCTTTTTTATTCTTCTGCCTGTGAAAATAGCACAGCTTCACTGGTGTATGTGTCAATACCTGACTTTTNTAGGGTATTCCTGATCTCAAAACAGCAGTCTCTTCAAGCTAGTAATAGACTTCACATTTTAACCCATTGGGAAGAAGGGAGAGACTCAAAGTTGTTGGGTTTTTTAGTAATTACACAGTAAATTAGTAAATTACACATTTACTAATAAAACCATTCACAAGCCAAATAACTTAACTTGTATCTTAATGTAATAATTTATTTTGTGAAGTTTTGCTTTGAAGTACTTGCAACATCTTCATTGTGCGTAACAGAACAATCAAAAACAACTTAACTGTGCCTTTCCTGCAGTAAATACATTTTTTGTTAGAAACTGGTACTTTCAGCTCACAAACACCATTAGTTTCAATTCATCTAATTTCTTTACAACTTACACAAAATACAATGTAGTGGTCCATGATAGTACTATGGTCGTTGCTTGCATTCTTAAAAATTGTGAATATCAATGGGGCCAATTTGGAAGAAAGTGTGATTGAAGAAAAGTACCTTCAAAGCAGATACCAGTCTACAAGAATGAGTGATTTAAAAGACTTGATGTAGCTATGTTGCAGGCCACAAGCTACTGATGTTTTAAAATCAGTTCAGTGAATGTCTTGCACTTTTTATACAAATTTTTTTTTTAGAAATTATCCTTCATTCAGTGTAGTCTTTTCATAATTGGTGTAAACTGGCTACTGAGCATGATAGGATGGATGACTGGTAATGATAGACCTGACAAATCTTAGCCAGTTTATTTTCTAGGAGTTTAGATTCTAGGATCCATATTATGGTACATTCATGTCTGTATTTGGAAAAACTGGAATTCTGCGTTCTTTCCGTAGATAAGCCTGCTTTGGAAAACTTGTCCTGGACTTGGGCCATGGAGATCTGCAGACTGAAGTGTTGTGAGCTGAGAGTCCATCAGCAAAGATACCAGTCCAGAATAGGTTTGATCAGACAGTGAATCTGCAAATCTGATGGATTTGCAGTTGTTGCTGCTGGAAAATACATTTTTCAGTTTATTAAAAATGCTTTCTACAAAGGGAATATTTAGTATGGCACTAAATACCTTTCACATTTTCCAGGATTACTGTAACTGTAGGAAAAAAAAATATTGACTTTACTTTGAACTGTAGATGGCAGATTTCCTAATTTCAAATCAATACTCATACAGTTAGTGGATTTTCTGCTTTGTGAGCTGTTTGTGATATTCTTTGCTTTCAGTTCAGCATTTAGTAAGTTACTTGAGTAGCACATCATTTGCCTCATTTACACTTCATGATTTATCATGAGGATTAGATAGGGAATTAACTTGAATGGAAAGAAGGGTTTTTAAAACTGATCTTTTAATTTGGCCCTATAAAGAAGGTCTATGAAACAGAATTGACTATTGATAGTAACGCTAAGTAATGTGTGTATGTTGTAATCCACAGTAAATATAAGCAGACAATGAAATTCCTTTTGACTGTGTAGTTTGGTGCTGTATGGTAAGACTTAATGAGAGGCCCAGTATGTTTTGTGTTTATCAGCTGGTTGTGTTACTAAATGACATAGGTTTCTGAAGTCTGTGATGTTACAGACCCTTGCTTGGATTACTCAAGGTATCAGCACAGATCATTGTAATTCCATTTCAGTGGATGTTTGTACAAAAACAGTGGATTGGTTTTCATAATGTCCCTGAAGAACTGAAAGCAGGAAACAAAATTGTTATATTTAAAGAAAAATAATTTTCAGAGATTTGGACTGAATTGTCACTCTGTAGTGTATTACATGTGTCAAGAAGTTCCCAAATTTAATTTATTGGTGAGCTACATCCAAAACCTCTTGCCCTAGTCTTCTCCACACCTTTATGCCTTGGTTTTCATGGGAGGAAAAAACATGAACTATGCACTGCCTGTTTATAGTGAAATTTAATGATGCAATCGTTGTGATGATTCCTATACCAAGATATAACCTTATGGCAGATTTACTGTCTGCCATTTTATCTTCCCTAATGTTTTTACTAAGGTTCTTCCATTCATTAAAGAAGGGGAGGGGTCAAAGGTAAAATGCCATTTTAAGAAATAAGGAAAAGACTGGTTTTGATGTTTGGCCTGAGGGCGTTTGCATTCGCATTCTGCTTTCGTGGTTTTCTCTTGTACAAAAGTCCTCTCTGTGCCAGGAAGTGGTGCAGGATCATCATGGGGGCTATGCTGATACAAGTGCAATAGTGTTATGAAAAATGCTAGCTTCAGTAGTAAAAACAGCATAGCATAAAGCTTAATCTCTCTATGATGTACCTTACACAGGTTTATATTTATGCATGACGCCCACACCCTAGGTAGTTTCAGAACTGGAATCTCTAAACATACAGCAATTATAATATGTGTTTATATGGATAATTAGTCTTACACACCACTGCAGGGAGGTGGGCACAGGGAGGTGCTTCACCCCCATTTCAGGTTGTAACTATGAAATGAACATACAGGCAGAATTTTTCACATTTGCCAAAGAGACTCGAAGGGCCCTTGAACTCCCTGGAGGGAGAGGGAAAGCTCCACCTGCGAGTTCCTGGCTGGCAGGGCGTCAGGCACGGGGAGCTCTCCATGGTGCTCCGGCACCGAGCCTCTCCCGCCGTGCTGGGGCAGCGGCTGCTCCGGCGCAGCCACGCGCCCTGTGCCTTCACAGGAGGGGAGCTTCAGATTGAGTTGTGGCACCTGACCCGTCTTTGTGCACCGTGGAAGTGCTCTGTCATCTGCAAGGGGCTAGCTCCTAATTCACTGTCACAGCTGAGAGCTGGTGCCTGAAATGCAGGGAGAGCATTTCCGTAATGCCTGCTCACCGAGTCAGTGGAAGGAGGTATGACTGCAGTACTTTAAATAAACAAGATATGTGCACACTGATGTAGACTACGTACATAGTCTGCTTATAAAATTAAATGGTATTGTCTATGTATTACAAAGCTCACAAGAAGTGCTAGATTCCATCACATAGACTTTGTATATCTGCAAAGAACAAACCTGTAATGAGTGTTTTTAATCTTGGCTGAAAAATTTGTGTTTAGTAAGAGCACTTTTTTCCAATTTCATTTCTGTCCAGTTTGTCTAAGCTATGAATAGTTGTATGGGTTGTATGAGAAGGTAGAATTTTCATCTTTGGTAAAATTTGTTTTAGTGACTGGTGGAAATAGTTTTATTGCCTTTCAAGTACAGCTTATTCCAGCTTGTGATTGTTTTGTTGCTGGTTGGTTTGGTTGGTTTTTTTCCAACTTGCTAAGTAAGGTTTGAGTGACCTAATTGTGTTGTTGGAAGAAGTGTTAGGTAAAATACTCCATTAGCTGAATTCAGTAGTTATTTGGTTGATATTTTCGTTCCAGTATTCACAGTATAAGAGTTTACTCTTGCATACTAGTTCATTTTTTGTTTTGTTTTGGGTTTGGTTTTTTTTGTTGTTGTGTCAGTCCAGAATAATACACATTTCTGGAGGATCCTATTTAGTCCCATTCCACTTCATCTTGCCAGAAAAAAACTTCTTCATGTTTCCTCTTAATAAGTGTTGGTTCTTTACAGAAATAATCAGTAGGGAAATTATATTTCCCCAATTTGAACATTGGAGTCAGCAAATCAAATACCCAGTTTAATATAGCTGAATAATGAACCCACATTCTAAATGGAAGTGCATGGTTTACCAGAGTTCTCTGTTTCAGTTTGGCTTTCTGGCAGCACCATCAATGGATTTGGGTGGGATCAGTAAAGTGCTGAGTACACTACAACTGTTACAAAACCTCCTTTATATGATTACTTTAACTGTTGGTGTTCATCCTTCATTTGACTCTTAATATGTTTCTCTTCATAAGTTTATTTATTAATGTTCTGTGTTTTTAAATGGCATTTGTTGGTTTTCATTCCTGTGTTGGAGGTGATTAATTTTTTCAGCGTTGCATTTATTATGTTTGCCTTGCCCCTCAGTACGTGGAATATTTGTTTGTGACCATCCAGTGAGGTTTTTTTTTGCCAGAATTCCTTGGTTTGTTTGCCTCTTATTTTGTATATTATGTTTATCCTAAAGTGTCAGTTCTGTTTTAATTAATAAATGTAAATCACCACCCAATGCTAATTTGCCACTCGTTAAAATAAAGCAAATATGCCAATAAAACTTGTTGTAATGCACAAATTTTTGTAGTCAAATGTAAAATTATATAATGTAGCATACAGATAGGTAACATAATTTCAGCCTTATGAATATTGTGATGTCTGATCTCAAGTACACAAAGAATAGGGTTTTAAAATTGAATGAGATGAGATTTGGATTCCTAAGTCACCTTGAAAAATATACCAAGTATTTAAATCAGTGTGATCTTCTTATATAAAATTAACTCTATATCTCCTCTATTTTCCCAACTATACTGAGAATTTAGTTTATGTAGAGCCCATCACTGTGACATCTGTAGAATTTCATTCTTTTTTTCTTTTTTTTTTCCCTTAATAATAAAAATGTAAGTGACAATAAACTTAAGCTTGATCTCTGTTTATTCTCCTTCATGACATTAGAACACTGCTTTGTTGATAAAATTATTAAGGTAAAAAAACCAGAAGTTTATATTTTTCTTCAGAAGTTCATTTATGTGAACAGAAATTATAACGGGTTTGGATTGCTGATTTTTTTTCTAAATATGGATGAATAGCAATCAATCCTTTTCATTCCTTTTTTTTTAGGGGAAAGTTCCTTCTACTGAGCTCTTTAGTTTATTTGGAGAGATACAGATTTGAAGGGCAGACTATTCAGTGAAAAAGGAATTGACTGGATGGATACAGCTCGAAAGTTGTGGTCAGTGTCTCCACGTCCAGATGGAGACTGGTAACAAGTGCTGTCCCTCAGGACTCCTGTTTGGGGACTCTTGTTTTGGTGCTCTTTTAATATCTTTGTCAATGACACAGTGAGATCGAGTGCACCTTGAGCAAGTTTGCAGGTGACACACCAGAAGGACAGTTTGCCATCCAGAGGGACTGGACTACCATGCCTTCTCAAATACCATGGATAGTGACTTAGACGCTTCCTCTGCCAGTTCCCTCAGAACCCACAGATGTATCGCATCAGGTCCCATGCACTTGTGTACCTTCAGGTTCCTTAGATGGTCTCAAACCTGAACCTCTTGCAACAACATTGAGAAATTTCTTTTTAATTTAAAAACCTAATTTTTTATCCTTGACACCTTCCCATAAATTCCACGTACTTCTAAATGATGGTTTTGACCTACTCATACTATTTTATTTCTATGGCCAAATAAATAAATGCATAAATGAAAGTGGCAAGGAGGTAGGCATGATGGTGATAATACCATGCACAGTTTTCATCCCTTTGCCAGTTCCTGAAAAGCACTTTAGTGACACATTTGTGAGTTCTAAGTTCTCAAATGGAAGGAACGAACCAAAGAGCACAAGTCATTGTGTTTAGCAGTTAGTGTTTGCATGTAAGCAGTGACTCAGGAAATTTGGCAACAAGAATCAGACAGGCAGGATATTTTTTAAGAGAAGTAGTCAGAAGAAATCCACAATTTCATAATCACTCTGTTTAAATTTCTGCTCTGGATCTACCCTTGGTCTTTCCCCCAGGGTAATCCTGCAATTGCTTTATTTCTCTCAAGACTTAAGTTGTGGACTGCTGCTTCAGTAACTTAAACTGACCAACCTTTCAATTTTGTAGTAGCTAATACTGCATCTGTGTATATTTGCTTTAATTCACACTGTTCTTTCCTTGCCAAGTGGTTATTAGGAAATAAGTGCTGGCTTTCAACTGTTCCTGAATTTCCAAAAAATATCAAAACAACTGTTCTGCAGTCTCAGAGACCAGCTGAATCTGTAGTCTCCTGAGTCATCTTTCAGAAGAAAAGGACTTCTCTGGAAATCCTAAAATTGTGATTACGTTCTCTTTATCTGCAGTATGATGCTGGGAAATGTTTCCCTGTTCCATAAAAGATTTATTGGTTGCAGTTGGTTTCAGTTTTTCAAAGTGTCTGGAGTTAAGTTTGCAAGCTCTACATGAAGAGCTAAAGAGAGTATGTGGAAGTTTCAGTCACAGTCTACAAAGTTACCTCTCCTGCCTCATGGTCATCATAAATGCATGGGGAAAAGGAGAGGGTGTATTTGTATTTCAGGAAAGCATGGCATGCTTGCTTTGCTCTTAACCTCTCCCCTCTCAAATTCAGTACAGCAATCTTATTCCAGTCAAATACATAAAGCTCGTGCTGTTTACAGTCAACTGAGCAAACTGTTCTTTGAAGCACATCCTACTACTTTTTAAGGTGTTTGTTCTGAATACCAAATTTTTTACAGAGTAGTTTTACAGAAAAATTCTTTCTGCACAGATAGAACAATTTATATTAGTTTGCTTTGAACCAGGAAACAACAGGCTGGCTTAACTAAAGCTTTCCTGAAGTATTTAGTCCAAGACAGGTGGCTGGTATGGAAATGTTTACCTAAACTGGGTGGGTTATAAGCAGATAAGAAATGGATATTTTTAAAACATGAAGTCTCCAGCTGTGCTTCGAATGACTGACTATATCTGAAAAAAAAATAAAAAAAGAGCAATGGCAATCAAAAAGCGAACAGCCTGATTTCATAGAATACAAATATTTTATTACAAAGGAGTTATATCAAAGTAAGAAACTGTAAAAGAGTAATAAACAACTATAAAAATACTTCTATTTATTCAAAATTAAATATGAACACTTTATTAGTTAAATGCCAATATATTATTCTCTGACAATATTCACACATTTTAAGTCATGTTTGCCTAACATCTTAAAACGTTATATAAAATAATTGCATATGAGAAATCACACTCTGAAGGTAAGGAATTCTAGCTCCTCCTGCAGCTAACTCTGGGTTGATCAAATGCATGAGTGTAGTGCTGTTTTAAGCCCACTGAACAACTTACATTCGGGCATCTCCTTTTTCTTCTTCCACAGGGTTCAGTCTTGTCTGTGCTTCAGCCAGCAGAAGCATGCTGTATCTCTCAAAAATCAGTACTCTTCCTAAGTTTTTCAAAAAGCTAACTTTTTCCTGTTTTTCCAAACCCAAATCAGTTAGCAGACCCCATCAGACCCACAACAAAAACACATCTGTGTCAGGAGAACATATCCAAGATAAGCTGCTGCTTTGGTAGAATGTTACTTTTGGTCCTTCATGCATTTTGCATAGATATAAAGAATCCAGCTACTTTTTCATACTCTTTTCTTCACCTACAGATTCCAAGATGTTTTTATAAATTCCAGCAGATATGTAAGTGGCTGCTTTCAGATGACAGTATTATAAAGTTACTTGAAAAATCAGAAAATTCAGAGCAGTTTCCAGAGCACAAAGGTTGGACACAACTTCTGCAGAGTTCTTTGTTTCAAATGCTGGCCTTCTGTTTCCACTTATTGGACTTCAGCAGCTTGCTTCAGTCATTTCTGTTTCTGTCATCTCCAGGAACAAGGTACAGTAGCCTTCCATCAGAATTCTGGCATAAAGTGTTCATATAAGCAATCAAGGTTACTTGAAGAACGCATATAAAATGCAAAGTTACCAAGTAATGCCACTCTGAAAGAAAAGAGCAGGATTCACCTGGAATCAGAATCACCTGGAAATTATTTTTTCAAATTTATTCCAGCAGGATCGAAGGCTAGATATATTTTCTTTCAGTTCACAAACTTCTTGGTTACATTTCTTTTTGGACTGTTCACCTGTCTCTGTGTCTTCTATACTAAATACATGTGGGCAAACCTGAAACAGAACAGATTGTATTGTTATCTGAGAACTGCTTATTCTATTGCTGTTGCCATCTTTCAAGGCAAACCAATTGCCTTACATCTGAATACTGAAGAGACCCTGCCCATGGAACTGTGAAAACATGGCTTTAACTCAGAGCAAATAAGGCCACCTGAAACCAGTGTGTCCCACTGAGAACATGTACCTTCCTCTATCACAGATTAAAATTTATCCCCCATTGTCTGAAGGACTGAGAAAATAAAGCAAATTAAACTGTGAGCCAAACTTTGACTATATGTGTTGAGACCAGTGGAACAAGACACACCAGTTCCAGGGGCTTGTGCTATGTTCAGCTAATGTTCAGCATCTCAGCCAGACAAAACTATTGTGGTTCTTGTTCATATTCAATGACTGCTCATAATTTTTTGCTAAATTACTTTAATTGGTCTTTAAATAAAAACAGGAATCCATAAGGTTAGGCAGGAGTGGCAAGGGTGACACTGGCTTCCATGATTTGACTGGGATACGTTTAAAGTAAGGCAAATATTGGATTCACCAGAGGTGACAAACCAAAATATAGACACCAACATTACTTTGAAGATCTTGTCCCAGGTTATAAGTCTCTCCAAGGAGAAAAATAAAGAGGTAAATGAAGCCTTCAACGCATCTGTTTAAGCATTATATCCTTTGGTGTCTTTTATGTGTGGAGACTTTTTGATGTTGGTTAATATTTTTGTGTTTAATAGGTAACACTGGGCCACGCTTAAAAGAACACTCTTCCTTTGCTACAGTAGTCTGTAGATCACTGTGCTACATTTAAGTGGCACCTCAGAAGATTCTGCCAAAAACTAAAAAGCCAAATATTATCATACCTAATTGTTCTAGTTGAATTTGAGATATTGTGGCTAAAAGAAATACCAAAGAGATAACCAAAAAGAGTGAATCTCACCCTAAATGTTTGTTGAAACAAACCAAATTAAACATTACTCATAGGGTTAGTGAGAAGTTACAACTCTGACTCTATAATCTAGAGAAGTTTAAATGCCTTATTTGCATGAGTCTGATCCTTGTCTCTCACTGGAGAATTAACTCAGTTATTTCACTACTGGACCATAGCAGATATCTTCACCATAGACTTCTAGAGGATTGTCTTAGTCTTTGCACTGGCCTTAATGTCTATTACAAGACAAATGCTATACAGAGCAAACTGCATCTGGCATAGAACATGTGCAAGATAATTGCATCTTTTAGAGGCAGATGTGATAGTCCGTGTTGAAGAGCTCTAAAAAATAAGGCAAATAGTTAAACTATTACTCACTAAAGGTGAGTACAACTCACCTTTTCTTTTTTAGGTCTTTCACATTTACACTGTAGAACTTGTAATGTCCCACATGAGACGAATGCTGCTTTGTATCTAAAGGCTTTGTTGATTCTCTGCTTGTTAAAGAATCTGAGCATGTTGCACGCCATGCTCTGTAGTGATTCTATTTCCTGTCAAGAGAGCAAGGAAAATATGTCCTGAAAAGTTTGTGCACCATTATTTCTTTGCAATGTTGGTTTATCTTTAAAAAACCCCAAACCCTCAATCAATTACTGTTGGTTTCTTTTACTTTCATAATGCAAATCTTTTTCAATAAAACATACAACTAATCTGACTTACCTGCCATCTTTTCAAAATATTTAAAGAAGCAATTTTTAGAAGTAAGAATAGTAGCGTAAGGATTTTAGGGAGAAATCACAGCTGTAATCAAATCAATTGATGCAGTTAGGAAAACAAATGATTTTTGCAGCCAGTCCTTTTATCAAGTCATGATAAAATCTTTCGCAACGGCTGACAATTGTGCTTTCTGGCATTCGAGATCTGCCCAAATTACTATTTTAAAGCTTACAGGTCTGAAGTGAAAAGCTTAGCTAATATAATTTTCTGTAGAAAAATAAAAACAGAGCTTGGGAGATTTTTACGTTTACTTCCATTGGCAAAAAGAAAAGTGTTGTGTCTGTTTTGGATTAAAAAATATAGAAGAATCTTCATAGTAGGAAAAAAAACCCCACAATTGTTGGATATGGAATTGCTTAATATTTAAATGTTTAATATATCAATTTACTTGACACATCATATAATTCCAGATTGAAAAAACAAACCATCCTGAATACTGTGATTTGACTTTTAAAACTAAATACTACCCTATCACATTATTATATCCTGGACTGTACAAAGAACTCATTTGGATTTGTATTCTCTAAATTCTCAAAAGTAAAATTTTACCTCAGTATCATTGCAGAAAAACACTTTGATATTTTCATATTTTTTATTCTTGCAGCACCTGTCACGATTCTCTGCAGACATATTTACCTGTAAAATATCATATATATTTAGACATGGAAGTACTGTGTCAGTGCTCAGCCACCCTCACAGTAAAAAGCTCTTTGCTGATGCTCAGAAGGAACCTGCTGTGTGTTGGTGTGTGCCCACTGCCCCTGCTCCCATCACTGGGCACTGCTGATAAAAGCCTGGCTCTGTACTCTTTGCCCACACACTTGAGGTATTTCTACACACTGATGAAATCCCTCTGACCCTTCTTTTATCCAGGCTGAACAGCCCCAGCTCTCTCAGCCCTGCCTCATCAGAGAGATGCTCCAGTCCCTTCAGCATCTTCATGGCCCTTTGCTGGACTCCCTCCAGTAGCTCCATATTTCTCTCATACTGGGGAGCCCAGAAATGGACACAAGTCTGTTCAATTTAAATCTCCATATTCCATCAAATTGCTTTGTTCTTTGGAAACTTTGAAACATAGAGCAGTGTTTAAGTCTTACATTTGAATTGTAACATTGAATACATTGAATACAGAGTTTGTCAATGTTTGTCTCAATAAATACATGTCTCAGCTCTAAACACTCACTTTGCATATTTAATAACAGAAGATGGCCTAAGCAACATTAGATGGTCTTTTGACTGATTGAAATATTTTATCAATAGTTTTTCCTCTCTTTTAGTTTTTTTCTTCCACTTTCTCACTTGTCATCAAGATGACAATGAGAGCCAACTCAAGAGAAACTTTGTCTTCTTCAGCCTGTATCCAGAAATTCCAGTTAAGCCAAAGGGCTTTAAAAAAGGCAGCTCACGACAGTATTGTTTTAGATCTCTTCACTTAGCCATGTGTAAGAGCACATTAGACAGTTAATTCTTAAAGTTTTTCTGCAGAAGTTGCCTGTATTTCAGAAGTTCACCCAAGATAAACAGAACTTTATCCAGGAAGTGTTTTCAAAACCAAGAGTTTAGGGAGTCAAATTTTCACTGACAAAGGAAAAAAAAACACAAAACAACAAAACCAGATTTAAAAACCCAAACTGCCAACATCAGGAAGCTAATGCACATCTTTTCTTGCACCACAACAGATATTGCTGCAGTCACACAGCACCAAAATTTATAATTATATATAAATATATTTATATATAATCACCCTAAAAACTATAAATCAGTCACTTCATTTGCTAACTGCTAGGAGATTTTCCCATCCTCTCTGGTTTCCTCAGATCACCTTTAGTATAATGTACAGCAACCACATCTGAAGGCAGTTTATTGGCTGTGTCTAAACCAACCTAAGGGAAATCCTTACCTCAGAAAAGGCATTAGGGAAAATTTAATTACCTCACAGAGATTTAGTATATGACTCACTATCCTGCTCTGCAGCACACCCCTAGCTGCTGCAAACATCTGGCTGAGGAACTGAAAGCTATTGACTTTGGCTCTGCAGTTGCAGGAAAGTGCCTACTGAGCAGTTGCTATCACCCACACAGCAGATAATATTTGCCATTAACTTACAGTGACAAAACACTGATCATACAGAGAAGACAAATTTCTCTTAAATGGGGAAAAGTAAAGACAGAAAAAAATGAAGAAACATGCATAGTAGTTGCTTGTGTATGTCTTCTAGGAAGTAAAATCTTCAGGGCTTAGTACAGCCCCACGAATTTTCACAAGCATTAATTCATGAGGGTTTTATTTATGTATTTATTTTGATAACTCTTTTAATTTTCATACAGTCTTCTGTAAAAGCCCCTATGTCTTAACAAAACTCATTATTGCAACTAAAAAAAAACCAAAAATAACCACAAACTTTCAGAATGTATCTGGAATAATGGCATTGCTCCATTCCAATCCTTGATGGCACCATGGGGCACCAACTGCATCAAGCTCCACCCTGCAACAGGACAGTGGCAAGCATTGCCCTGTCCAGGCCAGGAGAGTCCCCCAGCCTCCCTGACCCTGCACCTTGAGCAGGGCTGGGATGCACCTGATGGATCCCCACCACCAGAAGGCAGCAGGACCTACCTCCCAAAGGGTGTTACTGCTTCCTATCATTTTCTCTTATAGGTCAGCTATCTTCTAACTGCTCACCAAGAGAGTCTATTTTTGTTCTCTAGGGTCTTTGTCAGAAATAAGACAGCTAACTAAAGGGAATACTCATCTATTCTAATATGGCCATTAATATTTTCCCCAAATTTGATGCCTCGTTCAGGATAGAGCCGTTTATTGCAGAGAAGTACCCTTCTCTCTTCGTAATCTCAACAAACATAACATGATCAAAATGTTAAAAGATCATTTCCTGACCCTGAAGGTATTTTGTTTCCAGATGAGGGTTGATGTGTCTTGTTAGAGAAAGGTTGGAAACCACTGCCATAATGCTCTGAAGGACGGTAGTAGTTCATAAGTGTGAAGAAATGCAATGACACCTGATTTTGCCCTTGGAAAAAGGCTGTATATTATTTATATTTCATGCAAAGAGATCTTGTTTTAAGACTGTGATAGAATGGTGAATTCTCATTTAGTGACAATCTGTCGGAAAAAGTACATTTTTTGTGGGAATGCCTCTACTAATACAACTGTGTTAAGTGTTCCCCCATGGAAGTGTTCTTGACAGATGAATTTAATTGCTAATAATTCATGAGGAAGAACTGGAAGGTAAATTTTGGGCATGGATTGCTAAACTGTTAAGAAATTATTTTGCAAAGCTGTAATAAATGTGGCTGATAAAGCCATAATGGAAGAGATTTACACATGAGAATATTACGTTCTTCTCTGCTGCCATCTAGAAAAGATAATTTTTGTTGGCTAAACAAGATAATAATATTAATAGGTACAAAGAAACCTATTAAGATACAAAGAAACTTTTACAGTAATATGAATTTTGTGCCTCTGTGCATTTGTAATCAATGGACAATATAAATCTTCAGTCAAAAACTCTAATTAGTAGAACAAATTACAGGTGTAATACTTTATTCTCTTGATAAAAAATAAAAACAGAAGTAATCGTGAAATTACTTTAGAAAAGAGTACTTTTTAATGAAATATATGATGTATGGCCAAATGGTACAAGTGTCTAACTACATGATGCACAGGCACAAAAAAAAACTGTATCACAGTATTTGTACATGCAAATAGGCACTATCCACAGATTTCAGAGATTTTAAAGAGACTGAGTTGTTGCACCCCCTCAAATAAAACCACCATTCTGGCATAACATGTGACTTTCAACTCGTCTTTTATCATGTTTTAACATTAGAGCTTTTATTAATAATTGTTAGCATCTTAAAATAATCAATACTTTTGGAAGCCCAAGAGCTACTACCTACCAGTTCATTGATGTCGTGACTTAGTATATTCTCATACTTCACACGTATTTCAGTTGTTTTATTTTCCATTGCACAAGTAGATGCATTCACTGGAGACAGAACAATGAGCAGTGGCAGAACTGGTAAGGTAGATCTAAAAAAGGCTGGATCACAAGAAGAACAGTTAGGTACATATTAATGTCACAGACTGTGTGCTGTATTAACTAATACGCTCTGTAATCTGTTAAAAGAGTTTAAAATGGATCTTTGTACAACCAAATTACTTGTGCCTTGCTAGAGGGAAGGATTCAGCTCCAGATTAAGACACTCTTTGGGTGTCTAAACTCCCCCATATCCCAAGATGATTCAGCCAGTGTGGATAAGAGCCTACAGCTGTTGAGCTGACCAGCTACTTGGTGACTGCTTGGGCTGAATTCATCTTCAGAGTTCACTGCAAGCACTGAATTCTACTGGACCATAACCACATTGGACACATGCAGAGGAGTGTTTTAATTGTATATGTTTAGACATTCAGTTGTCTTAACCTGCAGCTGAACCTCATCTTGATTGTCCATTTTTCCTTTGACAACTTCTACAAATCCCCGTGAACACATCTTTATGACAAAGGTGTGTTTACGCACATTTTCAGGCTGACTAAATGTACAAATCCATGCTACTGGCCATCACATCAGATAAAGCAGCAAGGCAACCTTCTCTGCAAGATTTTTACAATCTTTTGGAGCAAACTTCACTGCCCCTCACTCTGTTTCTCCCTTTAGTGGACTACCTTCCTTTGCTCTGACCCCTGGTCTTCTGTCCTTGCATGACATCCAGGAAAATAAAGAGTTAAAACAGTTCTGTGAGGATGGGGAGAGAGAACAGGCCAAAACATCAAATGAGCCGGAAGAGACTGACAGGAGGCTGCAGGTGACTCACCTGGTATTGGGAATGAAGGAGACCGAGAACATGATAATACATGATTAGGAATAATCAGACTCTGGCCTATCATTAGCCTGGCTAGAATAATGCTTAAATGGAAGGTTTTTGGGAAAAAAAAAAAAAAAAGGTAAAAATTCATGTTGGAGGACTAGCAAAGATGACAGCAACTTCCTGGAGGAGTATGCACTGTTTCTGCCTATCTCCACTACTGAGTAAGAACAATTGCATACGGAGTAGCTGTAGCCAGGAAAGGAAGAGGGGATCCCCTGGCCCCAGCTGCTACTTTCCTTCCTCTCTGGCAAGGATGGGCTGTTGGGTACAGCCAGTCCAGCGCTCAAGAGATGGGCACCTCTGGACTTGGGCACCACTAGTAAATCATAGCATCAGAGAGGAATTTTGAACAAGTAAGAAAACAGCAATAAAACTTGACCATAATTTGTATTGACCCACCTAACTTCTGTGATGCAAGAACCAGTCACAGCACGTGCTCACTGCCATCAAAAGAAACACAGTACCTTACAGCCCATCCCAGCCAACTCCACCACACACAGCAGACTGAATCCTCAAAGAAGAATGCATGCTTTTCCTGACTAGCGAAGCCTTCTCTTTCTGAGAGATTGCATGTGAACATGGTGCGATGTGCACCTCTGTCCTAGAGATAGGACTGGAAAAATTTTACCTGTACAAGCTAAATCACAGAATTTTTGAAGCAAGCTCCCTGACAAATTTTAATGGGAAATTTGATGGGTTGAAAAGCAGATTTTCTGACCTTTTCATATACTGATCAACCGAGGTCTATTAATGTCTCAAAATAATCTAGCTTGATGAGCTAAGTGAATCTTAAATGGATCCTACATGTAGTAAATTTAAAAACTCTATGCAGTGGCTTTATTATGATCTTCAAGCTCCAAGTGGACACACCTGACTTCCACAGAGCTTTATCTTTGTAAATCTCTATGCTAACTATATCTCTGTTGAACGATTTATCGTTTGAAGGACTAAGATTTTGTATTTTAAAAGACACAAAAAACATTCAAGAGCTCAATTACAGGGCAACATTTTTCCAATCTCCCATTGCACCTCTTGATTCCAGTGCAAAAGATGAACTGCAAGGCTTGTTTGCAAATAGGGTAATACAAACAACTTGGATATGCTGCTGCACAAACATACTTCAAGGGACGAAAATAGCAATCCTCTAAATTAAAACAATCTGACTCCATCACTTGAAACTTGGTTTGTCTGGCAACAAGTGGAGATAAGAGGTGAAACACGCAAAGTTGCTTTTATTTTGTCATTTTTACCGTCTCTGTATTGTACAGATTGCCAATCTTTTTTAAATGAGGAAATTACAGAATAAAAGCAGGTCACGTGTTGCACACTCATGAAGTCCCTTGGGCCACTGCAGGATGGTGATCAAACCTTTTCAGACATTCCTAAACGAGTCCTCTGGAAAAAATATTAGACAAGTGTCGTAAAAATTGTAGGAGATGCCGACTGAGAATTGAAAGGGATTTTCTTAATATTAGGTAACTTTGAAAGAACAGGAGTTTATGACACTCTATATGGCCAGCAATTCAAAAGAAAGAGAGCATGTATTACTGGTAATAACCCATCTTTCCAGTAAACTCCCATAAACTCCTAAGTCATATCTGGAAAGCCCCAAAAATTCTCCTAGAAAAGTCAGGAAGAGCTAGTATTCCAGTATTTCCACATATATTGGAAAAAAAAAAAAAAAAACAAACCACCAACAAAAAAACCTTTTGGCTTTTTAGCGTTAAGAACCCTCCTGTGCATACAGCGCTCGGCATGCCCTCGGAGGCACCCCGCAGGATCCTTGCAGCAGCCCCGCTGCCCCACAACCCACCTCAATCTCGGCAGGCCGCTCCCTCTGCCCCCCTTCCCGCTCCGCAGCCCGCAATCCCGCCGGGGAACGGGTCAGTTCTGCCAGTTCTCTTCCCTCCGTCCCGCTGCACCCGCGCGGAGGGGCGGGCAGGCGAGCGCGGGTGCTGCGCGGGCGCTGCGCGGCACCTGCTCCGGGCGCCCCCGCGGGGCAGCAGGTGCCCACGGGAGGCGGATGCCCAGAGGAGGCAGGCGCCCCTAGGAGGCAGATGTCCAGGGGAGGGCAGGTACCCACGGGAGGGCAGGTGCCCACGGGCGGTGGGAAGAGCGCGGAGCGGCGCGGAGCAATGCCTCCCGCAGCTCCCCCGCCCCGCGCTGTCCCGCTGCCTCTGCCACTCCCGAGCTGCCTTTCCCGGCAGCAGGCGTGATGGGAACCGGATCCTTTTACTTTCATTCTACGGGGAAAAGAGAAATAAAAAGCAAAACTGGGAATTTCCCCGGCCGTCACCGAGGGTTTAAAAGGCACCGGGCAGCACCGCGCCGGCAGAGCAGGCGAGACGGCGGGGCCGACGGCTCGGAGACAGCGGCGCAGGTGAGGAGCCAGCGCGGCCGGGGGCGCGGAGCGGCGCGGCGGAGCCCAGCCCAGCCCAGCCCGGGGCAGCTGAAGCGGGGCGCCTTCTGCGGGGCGGAGCGGTGCGGTGCGGGGCGCGGCGCGCTCCTTACCATAGAACATGGTCCGTGGGGAGGCTGCCGGGGAGCTGCGCCGACGGGTCCGCGGTCATGGTAGCGGCGCCGCCGCGCCCATGACGCCCGCAGCCCGCGGAGCGCCGCGCAGGGGCCGGGAGGGGCC
>VXBQ01012690.1:1970100-2032577 GCA_013400175.1 Phainopepla nitens
TCCCCCCCCCTTCCCCCGCAAAATCTTTTTGTGGAATCTGAAAGGATTAAGAAAGAATGGTGAATGGCTCAGAAAGGTGTTTCAGCCTGGAAGACACCCAAATTCTAAAAGGCAAACCTCTAGAAAGATTTTTCTAGGTAAATTCAGAATGCAAAACATTTCATGTGCAGTTCAAAAGGCTTGGAATAAAACAGGGTGTGAAAGATCTTAGCAGTGTCCCCTTCACATCTTCTGCCCAGAAACTTTCTGAGTTTTGAGTTCTGTATCACTTTTTCTGCTCTGCACGAGCACAGAGAGCTGATTCCATAACCCGTTTTTCTTCTCACAAGAGTGCTTTTCTAAGGGGAGGTAGATATTGAGGTGTGAATATTAAGGAGCAAATATGTGGAATGTTCAGGATAGTTTCCTCCCATTCTCTTGAACTGAAATTGTGCTGCTTCCTTCCTGTGTGAGCCGGTCTTAGTCACCTTTATTGCCTGTGAATTAGACTCTTAGATTGGCTATACATTCCTCATTTCTTTTTATTCGGAAAAGAATTTAATCTATTCTTCTTCAGAAGTATTCTGTCAAGATTCAAGAGAGACGTGGTTTTCCACCCCTTCAGCTTTGAGCTGCTTGATTTTACTAATGATTGTCCATGACTATAATTTGGGCAAAGAATAGGGATCAGTAGCAACATGGTTCCACACAAGGAGCACCTGTACTTGCTGGTTCCTTAAATGAGTGCCAGGTTGGATGTGATGTATTGTTCAGTTCTTCAATTTGAACGAGTATTTTGCCTCATTAATGGCTAAATTATCTAGTTCTTATTGTGTTTTGTCACTTTTTTGATTGTTTTCATTTACTGTTTTCTTTTTTCTGTCAAATATTGTCTGAAAACATCTCTGTGCATTTCAATTTGCTGGCATTTGCAACTCAGAGAATGCTGCAGGACTCTTCTTTTTGGGGGGAGATTAGTAGCTGTTGTAATGCAAGCAAATTTATGACTACCTGTTCTACGGTCTGGTACTTAGAGACTTGCACTTTCAATAGTCAAATGTTTTGAAAAAGCTTCAGTATGAAGCTCCAGCGACGCAAAACTGTATCGCCAATATGAACTTTCCTTCTAGGCAAGTATTTATTCCAACTTCTTACAATAGCACATGTGTGTTCACAAATGAGATTGTTTATGCAGACTGTCAGGGTGTAAAATATAAAGGAAAAACCTCTTTAGCTGCTTTGTTTATGTTAGTTTTCTGGCTGAAACATCAGGAAGACTGATAATTGCTTTTTTTTTTTATTTAAGTAACGTAATTGATGGAAGAAGTCAGCATAGTAGTTTAATGCATTAATGGAAACATGACTGAAAGATGATGCTGGAGTCTTAAGAGGAGTTTTGCTCTATTCTTCAGTAGTGGCAGGATTTGACTTTTTTTTTTTTTTTAAGATGAAAAGTCTGATAAATGTATGAGAAATGTTTTCTTTCGTCAAAATGACAAATAGATGGTGTGATCTCTTCTTTGCCCCATATCATTGGATTTAGATGCCAATCAATCCCTTTATGTGACCTAACCCTGGACTGTGGCAAACTTATGATACAGATGTTATTTGATGCATTTGTATGTAGATGGTGCTTAAATATTCAAACTTTGTCTGTAACTTTTATGTGCTTTTAAAAATATCTTGAATCGCTGTATGCATTTTGTTTTCAAAGTGTTTCTTTTAGTGACTTAGCAATACTTTGGGGGTTTTTTTAACTGAAAAGATTACCTGCGAAAGATCAAATTCAAGTGTTCAGAAGAATACTGTATTTTTTAAGAGGAAAAACAAACACCAACCAGTTGAAAAATTAAAAGAAGGAATTTAAGATTGATTATGTGAATATCGTCTTAACAACCCATCTTAATCAAGAAATCATGAGAAGAGTCCTGAACATATAAAAGTCTATCCTGGATGAGTCTTACCTTGTTTAATGACTGGTATCACTTTGCCTGTTTTGCAAACACAGTTGATGCTGAGCTGTAGTAGAGACCTCTCCCTCTGGAGTGGAATTAAGCTGCAGCTTGTCTGGGGCTGTGGGTAAAACCTTTAGAGTTAGAATAAAACTGAAATATTTCTGAAGACTTTCGGAGACATTAGGTGTCCCACTTCACTTTCATACCTTGAGAATTTTTAGAGCTGACTGTTTTAATAGGAGATATATTTGCTTTATGATGTAGACAATTTGACTAAATAAGATTCCAAATAAGCAGTCTCTGGAAAGATGTGGTCCAGTGCAGGGCATTGCTATAAATGTATGTAGCTTTCTCTTTTACACTATTTTTGAAAATAACTTTTTAAACCATAAAAGAAGACATTAAAAAATTGCATATTTAACAACTGAAAGACACCAGTAATTTTAGCTGTTTGTGTATGAACATATTTCACGTTCAGTACATTTCCTGAGGACAGTTCCTCTAAACGAGTTTAAATTTAGAGATCCAGCTGTCTTCTGACATGGTCAAATTTATTCTTAGAAAAGCAGGCATTGCATATTAACCTCCAGCAGAATACTGATATTGCTACATGAGAGCTACATGATTGCAAAGGACAGAATTTCTTGTTAAGATTCAGTTCTCCACAGACTAAGTACTTCTAGGATTGTTGCTGTCTTTCTCCGGCTGTTGCTTGTCAGCTTGGAAAGCTCTTTTGATCATTACTTTAGATTTGACTTTAGGCTGCTTGCAAACTTACAGTACCATTAGTGAGTTATTGTATTAATGAATAACATTAGTTTAAAAGTTATAAATATTTAGATGTCATTTTGGAATAAAAGGTATGTGCTCCGCTTGTTGCAAACTGGTTGAAATCACAAAAGCGTGAACACTTTTATGCTCTTGTTTTTAAGAATGAATATGTCTGATAGTTAAATTTTTATCAACTTACTAAGGGGAGTGGGGAGAAAAGTGACATGTTTCCCCCCTACTCCTTCCACTAAATAAATCTGAACCCGCAAGAGAATCCCTATTTAACTGGGATTCAGAGTTGTGTTTATTGTGTGCCCAGAACTCTCATTGATACTCAGGTGGGAAGTACTAATCTTCTGCTGTATTTAGGCAAGACCAAGGGACCTAATCATTGCAGTAGAACACCCAGAGTTTTAATTATTGTTGCTACTTTTTGTGTACAAATTGTCCTGTCACTGAGGTGAGCGCTGAAAAAAACCACACAAACTGACTGATAAACTGTTTTTAATGTGGAATTACATCTTGCATTCATTCAAGTGTAATGTGTGGATCTCTTTTTCTTTGTCAAGAATTAAAGAAAAAAATAAATAAATATTTCTGGACAGCTATTAAAATAAGATTTGTGGAAGTGTGGGAAGCTCACAGGAATGTTTGGTTATCAAGCCGCAGAATGGAAGCGGTAATTACTTTCTCTTCCTGTCTTGCTGTGCGGGGAGATGCCAATAAAGATTTTATCGAGAGCAATATGGCAAAGAAGGGTGTTTTGAGAAAGCGCCCGTAGCAAGGGGAGGTCTCCCGAGAGCAGCACTGCCAGTGTCGGGGAGAGGGTGGCGATCAGGCTCCTGGCTCCAGGCTGCCGGGGCGCTGCAGAGCCCCAGTGCATCAATCAGGCTTTGCCCCAGCGTCCGCCAGGCACCACAATTGTTCCTGCTCTGCGTCCGCTGTGCCTGGGGTGTGCCCGAAACCAGCCGGGACTGTGCCCCTGGGTCACATCACCTGCTGGCGTCAGCTCCAGCGGGACTGTCCTCCTCACCGCGCGGGGCTTTTCAGCGGGTTCTTGTTTTGTTTTGGTGTCTCAGATGAGGCTGAATGTGGGAGAAATTAATATTTCAGCCAGGAAAAATTATGAAAATCCTGTTCCTGCTTTAGTCGGGCACAGAAGAAGGTAGGGGTTGGGTGTTGGTTTCTGTCAATGCATATTCTTTTACTTTTCCTACTTTAACAAGTGCCCTTTTGGGGAGGAGCGGAGGTCTGATAACAGGAATAATCATTGCAGATGTTAACCCATATTGAAGCTATGACGATTTCATTGTATTTCATTGTATTAGTGAAATTTCCATTTGGTTTGGTGTTGTGCTTTGAAGAGTTTATTTTTCAAAATTATAATAAAATATTCTTTATTATTTGAGTGAACCTGTGTTGTCTTAGTGGTGGTTCTTTTTACAATGGTATATATACAAGTACAAAAAAGCACTTATTGAACTTTTTAATTTTCTCTTCTCCTCTTCTTCATTGCCCATTATTTTTTTTTTTTGAGAAAATGTAGTTAGTAGTTGATTTCAGGCAAACTGTCCCTGAAATAATATTCAATTTCTTCAGTTTCTTTTATTTTCTTTTTTTTTTCCTTTTAATATGTTTTTAAATTTTTTTTTCAAAGAGGACTAGAAGTCTTCCTCCTGGTTTTAAAGGCAGCCAGAAAACCACCTTGAAAAGTGACAGCAACTTAATTGGAGCCACTGTGGCAGGGAGTAAAATTAAATATCTACAATTTTTTAGAACCAGTGGAATGGTGTCAGGTCTTAAAATGGTTACCTGAGGAATGAGTGTCAGGTCTTAGATCTAATACAGGGTGCTGTAATAATATAATACAGGGTGCGAAAGGTTATTTTATCCTTGCTTTGGATTAATAAATGTCTGTGTTTGATTACAGTTTGGATGAAGGGTTTAGATCTGTTCCTAAATTAATTAAAAGACTTTTTTTTATCTCCATCTGAAAGAGGTGTGTGGGGGGAGGTTGTTAGTTTTTCTTGTAAAATCCCTTCTCTGATTAAATGTTTATTTTAGGAGCAGATATTCTGCATCCTTCATGCAGAACATAAAGCTGACTCCTTTCTCACAATGTGAAAACTTAACTAAGTATGATGAATTCTGTGAACTTCAGGGCTTTTTGATTTTGCTAAGCATACCTTTCCAGCCTTGTTATGGTTTTCCTTGATCAACTTTTACTTGATTTAAATCCATCCACTTAAAAAACCTTATGAGATGTACTCTTTACTATCAAGAAGCTGAATTTATTGCATGGTGGTAAACTATCTGGAAGAGGAAGCCTGTTCTTAAAACTAATTCAATTAGAAAAAAAATCAATGCAAATGGTTTAAAATAGAGAACTCCTATTGTAAACTTGGGTTTTGTGGGCCTAATCCTGCAAGCCTGTACCTGCTTAGCCCAAATTTAACATATCTAATTTACATGCTTATTTGTAAGCAAAAGATTAATTTGCAGATCTGAAACTTGAACTTTGAAATTCCCCTTTGAAGATTTGAATTATTTCTGTCATTTATTTTGCTGCTGTCCGGAGTTGCCCTAAAATATTTCCAAACACACCTCTATCTTTGGAGATTACAAATTATGTTGTAATAGGAGTGGAAACCATTACAAACGTGCCTTTCTTCCTTGAGTGTGTGATCTGTGTGTGGTTAGGGTGGGAGGGGGTGGTTAAGAAAGATGAAGAAGTACGATTAAAATATGATGTATTAATGCAGTTTGCCCAAGAAGCATCACTTGGCAAATCAAACAGTCAGTGCGTGCTGAGGCTTGAATTTATTTTTTTAACAATGAACGCTTATATATTACATGAAGATCTAGCCACAGTATTTCATAAGAACAGTGTGCAGGTACTGTGGTTTTTATTTTATGTATCCATTTTAAAGAGCTAAATTTGAAACAGTGAATGGATATGTGTGTGCTTGTTCTGTGATGTTTGAGCCTTTTATTGCCTTTGGTTTGTGTTCTCTCCCTCAGCAGAGATAACACCACCAGCTCTAAAAAAAATGACCTGATATTATTCTGACCTACAGAAAATGGATCAAATAATGATGTGAGCAATAAAATGAAAGGGAAGAAATGAGTGAGTGCCAGTAGCAGATTTTTTTTTTATTGTTTTAAATTGCATTCACAAATTATTCCCAAAATATTCAACAGTGACGTTTTTCAGAATGATGATGAAGACTCAGGCTGAACATGACTGTTGAGACTCTCCATGCCTTGCATCCACAATTACTACTGTCTCATTAATCAGTCTTTAACAGGCTGTTGTGATTTCAGAAACATGTTCCACCTCACATCGAAGATTTGGGTCTTTTTCAAGGTATTAAAAAGGCATGTAATTATGAAGAAACAACACCAATAGGAGATTCAGCTAATAAAGGTTTATTTATTAATAGTAAAGGCTTCCTCGCTCTGCAGTTTTTCTCTTTCCTCTCTAGAAGTATTAAAGAAGTATAGCACACATCTCTTAGTTCTTATCCCTGGTTTATTTGATGGAACTCTGAGCAATTTTGGAAGGAAAAATAACTAGCCAGTAATTCACAAGTTATTTCACAGACAGAGTTCCATTTTGGCACGTGTTTTATTTGATATGTTTTTAATAGGGGCACTGAGAAGCTGTGGCATTTTCTGTGTGTGTCACACCCAGCGTTATCACTTATCTTTCCTGACCCAGATGATACAATTTAGTGCCTTTTGTCTGTGTATGGCTAAGATTAGGGCAAGGCTGTGAGTAAAGCTGTGAGCAAGGCAGCTGAAGATGTGTTTAGGTAAGACTGTGTGACCGGGACATTTAAGGAGGTGTATGGGGGTTTCAGCAGGGGGTTATGGTTCTCTTTGGGAATGCTAGTCCACCACTGGCAACCTGGGCCTCTAAATCAGGAGGGCTTTGTAATTGCCACATCTTCCACAGAGGCAGAGCCTTGCAGATATACAGTCATACACACTGCCTTGAGTTGCTTCTGAAGAACACCCTGGCAAGAGATCCCTGTGCCACAGTGTTTGCACATTTGTGTTATGATCCCTTAAGGGACATCTGGTACAGCAAATGCAGCCTTACTTGGGGCACTCCTGGGAAAAAAAAAGTCTCAAATCCTTGGGATAGTCTTCTTGTGCTTATCCTGCCCCAACTTAATAGTCCTGGGCCCTGCTCTGTTTATAAGGGACTTTTTGAATGCAAATACTCTACCCAGTGGTGGTCATAACACAGCTGGTGAACCTGAGAAGAGCCAGCTGGTGAATATACTAGAACCTTTGCTTCCGTGGGTTTAGGCTGAGGCGTTAAGGAGATGTAAGGACTGCTTCCACTAATTGCAGATCCTGAGACACAAGCTGGAATTGCTGTCCCCTCTGTTTCCCTGGCATGTAAACTGCTCCTCAGTAGGAATCAGAGCTCACTGTTACTGTCTGGCAGGTAGAAGAATGGGAACTTCCTTGGTTTTTGTGCTTTTTGGAAAAGAGCTTCTATGTGAGTGTGGGAGACAGATGCAAAGAAAGTACCAAATTTTCTGACTCTTGTAAAAGAATAAAAGAAATCTTTACTGTTGTATAAACCAAGATACCTTAGCTTGTTAGCACTTGGAGATGGTAAATAGAGAATGGACCCAGAAGAAGTTGCACTCAGGGTCTCAGTACGGAGATAGCAGGGCCAGATCAGCTGAGGCATTGACCCTGGCCACAGCAGGGAGGTTGGAAAAAGATGATCTTTAAGGTCCCTTCCCAACCCAAACTTTTGTATGAAATCCATTGGTCCCGCAGCAGCCAATGACCCTGAAGCCCTGCTCCTGCTGAGTAAAATAGCAGAAACAAACCAGTGCTATCCAAATGGGTTACAAAATTGTTAAAAAGCCAAGTTTGTCTCACAAGAAGTGTTTCAGTTGATACAGTGGAGCATAGGAAACTGTGAAGACAACATTATATGAGAGTTTGAACTGGAAATACAAGTACAAGGAAGTACAAGGGAATTACATCCCCTTGATATTGGATTGCACGAAGAACAATATGAGGATGTAATGGTGCATGGGCACCACTGTCATCATCCCCAGTAAGATTCCATCTCCCAAGGACTGACTGACTTCTCTTGGGCTGGGTACTCAGTGCACTTTGACATGATCCTATTAGTGTGTATACAGCTTGCCAAGAGTTGCTTAGTGCATGGGAAATTCTAGGAATTGCCAGATTCTCCATTTTTCTCCTTCAAAGATTATCAGTCTCTTCCTGTTCTGTGCTTCCTGTTCACATTATTTGGAGTCACTGTTCACTCCTGTTTGGAGACAGTGTGTGACACAAGACTGTAACAGGCCAAGTCACAAGTGTCCTCTGGTCATCTAGAAGCCACCCAGGAAGGATTTTGGAATAACTTTTAACCAGGTGCTGGAAGCTTAAGCTCCTGGAAAACTGCCTCTCCCTGACTATGTCAAAAGATCTTTTTAGCCATTGACCTGTAAAGAAGCCCTCCGTTGTCAGTAACTTCTGGCTTGGCAAATTACCTAAGACCCTGTCAAGAAAACTTACATCCTACAGTGAGCTTTCAAGCTTGTCTACATCCCAGATGGAGATCTACCCAGGCACTGACCATAAATTGCTGTGATCAGAACAAGAGAGGGCAACCCCATTAGGGATGGAGAATGGGAGGACATCTTTCTGCTCCTTGCCTGGGGAGGTGTTTCCAATGTCAGCTTCAGAAAGTGATCACAACTTCTTCCACAAGGCACATCTATAGAAAATTCAGTGGGATGCCAGGTTTCCTCCCTTGGATGTCAGGATTCAGTGGGATACCTACCTCCCAGATCCTTCTGGTGACAATTAAGTCAATTCCGTGCCTATTTCTAGAAGTATTTCAAAAAGATGCCAGACCTAGAAATTTAAGAAGTGCTCAAGATTGTTGAGATTGGAATTACCACTACTAGGCCCTGGAGCACAGCTTGGGTGAGTGACGTAGGTAGAACCAGGAGGAGTATCCAGAGGCAAGACAGTGCCAGACCAGCTGGTAAGAAAGTTGTCAAATACTCAGGGATTTGTTCCCTCCCTTTTGTTTCCTGTGCCCAGAGTGTGCACCAGGGGTGCATGGCCTGGTGTGCCAGCCTGAGAGGGCTGAAAGGGAATAGGCTCCATGGGAATGACGAAGTGTCCCATGTTCACACAGACCTGGGGTGCGACAACCTCCCCTTCCCAGACTTTCTGCACAATTTGTGGGCACAGGGGAGTAGAAGGTTATAGCATCTTGCTTTTCACTCCAAAAACACCTTGAGAATACTTTTTGGTTATCTTGCCTCACCACAGACACAAACTGAAGATTATAAATAAGGCTGATTCATATTTCTTTTAAAATAATATTTAAAAGAATAGCAAGAAGGTAAAGTGTACGTGATTTTTCTGGTGCAACAGTAATAATCAAAATGTTGGAGATCCCCTTTGGAAAAGCTTGAGGGCTAGCCTGTTTTTTTCCCTTATCAGCTCTCCTCACTCCATAGGGACCTTGTCAGAATGAAATCAGTCTGGTGATAAACTCCTTCTTCAGAGGTAGCCTGAAACACAGATGTGAGTCTGGTTATCATGGCAGGAGAAGGGCTGATGGCAGGGTGGGATGGAGTTGGGGTTGGTTCATGACTTCCCTGTGCTGAATACCCCAGGGGTAAGGGATGAAGCTCTGCTGGCCTGGGCCATCTATTCCTGTCAGGGACTGAGGCACTGCTCAGCACCTTGACCTTTTACAGCATGCTGGCATCACTGCACACAGAGGAAACAAGGAAAGAAATTGTTTGAGAGTAAAATGACAAAACCATGCATGTGTGTGCAGTGTCAGCCACGCCCAGCTCCCACATAGGTTTTCCCTTGTTAAATTACATCTCCACAATTGACAGTTCCTGTCTGAACAGGGGCAACAAATAAATGGGAGGAAGAGAAGGGGAAGAAGTGGGTAGCCTGGAAATGGCTTTAATCTTTCAGCCAGGCAGCTCTCTGCATGATGCTCTGGGCATGAGACAGGCTGTGGCTGTGCTACATGTGAAACCCTGCCACGTGCCATGCGGCAGTCGGGCAGAGTGAGCAGCTAAACAAAACAGTGAGTCAGGTGAGAGATGTGCCTGAAACAGGGCAGGCTGGAAGGGGTTTGGCAGAGTGTATGAAGGTGCCGTGGCTGCTGCACAGGTTCACGTGCCTCACAGTGATTTCTGGAGCAAGGCTGTAAGCTAAAAGAGTCTGAAAAAGCTTAAGGTGCAATCAGGAATGCAGGATATTTAGCCCCAAGAGAATGAAGTTGCTAATATGTTGCCTCTCTTGCTAGGAGGGATCTGCCTTTTGGTGCACTCCGGTGGTGCTTGTGCTTTTAAAAATTAAATTGTCCATTTCTTACAATTTGAAAACACTTTTGGAAGTGCTACCTGGGATTGACATATAAGTTTTGGTTTTCAATATCTCTGTAGTAAGTGCTGAAGAATTAGGAGATTAAAAAAAATGTGCGACACAGGTGCAGAAAAAGTGAAAAAAGTGTTTCTCTAAGTTAGATGTCTTTGCCTTCTGTTATTATCAGGATATCTCAAGTGTCATCCTTTACTAGTGTCTTCACCAAAAAAGGTTCAAAGTCTTTTTTTCCAAGGCTGCTTTGAGAGGACAAAGTAGACTAGAACAGTTGTTGAGCTGGAACACCCCCTGCTCCCCAATAATTTTAGCATTTATATACGTAAAATTGTTGATCAATGATCTTCTTGGCTTCTGCTTTCTCCTTATGTCCCTTTACCTTTAAGCTGAATAGAGACGTCTGTTCCCAGCCTAACAATACTATTGATAGATAATTTAAGGAAAATTTAAGTAAAAATAGGCTAGTTGACTTCTGAAAGAAGAAGTGCTGAAGAAAAATGCTTGCTAGGATGGAACTTGTTCACTCTAGCTGCCCACAAGTGGGAGAAAATTGGCATAGCTCACACAAAACATTTTTAATGTTCCAGTTAAAACTTGAAATGATCTGTCAGCTGTAGCAAATATTTGTTCTGGCTTTTGCAGGTATCTGCCAGTGCTGGCTGGGTCTGCCTGTATGTGCAAGTATTAAAGGGTTCCCTTGCTGTTTGAGGGTGCTTACAACACAGTGGGAAAGAAGAACCTGCTTTGGAGTAGCATGGAAATAAGTGGCAAAAGCTTTATGGAAAGTGTTTCATTGTTCAACAGAGTTAGGGCCAAAATAAAAGGTATTGCATATAGTGGAAACATTTGCATGCTGTTTCTTATGTAATTCATTATTTGTTTTGTCCTTTATCAATAACTAATTTGATTTCCTATCCTCCTTTTCAACAACCAATGAAGATTTTGCTTGTTTTCCCTTTTCTGTGTCGTCTGTGTGAAAATTTTTTGCCCTTGAATACATGTTGCTCATGAATACAGATTGATTTCAGGGGTACATGCTTCTGAATAAGATATGCAGAATGTAGTATGAGTAGAAGGGCCAAGGCTGAAAGATGATTTATTTCATTTATAAGCTGATAAACAGATAAGTGTATTGCTAACTGAATCCAGAGGCATTTTCCACAGTGATGATTATTATACAGTAACTGTTTCATCCAAGTGCTACTGTCAGTCAGTACTGTCATTAAAAATTAACGTGGTGGCGACATACTCAGAGCTACCACTGCTAAGTCTGCTTCTGACCATTTCTCTGGCATGGAAAAAGAAGCATGCAGATAAAATTGTCTTTTATCTAATAGGTCATTTGCCTCTTTCCCTGAAGAAAATGACCCATTAGGTAGGAGTAGTGCTGTACGTTTTCAAGAACTAGAAGATAAATATGGGATACAAAGGTGGGTTAGAAATCAGAAGAATTATTTTTGTTGCATGTTTATTTTCTCTGGTGGAACTTCAAGTCACAGAGTTTAGAAAGCCAAAAACTTCTGAATTCTGCCACTTAGGTATTGAGTAAAACTGATTGTCATAAGGCACCTGATATTTTTTAATTTAAGTGAATAATTGTACACCTCAAGATGTTATTTCAGATGCATTTGTAGAACAAAAACTGATTGAGCTCAGAATAAAAAAGACTTATTGAATAAAAATGCCTTTTTTTTTGTCTTATCTGAAATCATATTGGACAATTCTGAGTAGGTCTTTAACAAAGAAAGTTGCCTAAATTCAGCAACTTGTAAAAAATGAGAATATATATTCAGTCTCATCTCCAAAATCACAAAGGCCCAGCAGTCATTCTGAGTCCCTGTTTAGGTGACTGGAGCACAGCTCAGAGGCTAGGAGAGACATGCTCTGCAATCCTTGTGTAGTGTGACAGATCTGGGCCAACACACGCAGCTGAAACTTGGCACTCTAGGTAGCCTGCAAAGTTTAATTCTGCATAGACATGTTTAACTTTTTGTTAGCTACAAAACACGTTTGAGGGATTACATCAAATACTGTGCTCTGATAACTGGAGCTGTAGCCTAGCCAGTTTGGAAAGTTAAATGGCTGATGATTTACACATCAGATTTGTACTGCAGAACAAAACTGCAGTGATTATGAAACTTTCCCTGTAGCTCATCTCTGGCTTAGGCCATGTCTTTAATAGATGCCAGTATAACAAGGTCAGATGTCCTGTGTACTTCTAGAAGTTTTAGTAAGTATTCCTATAGCTGCTGATTAATTTGAGATTATAACACTCTGACCTCCTGTTGTATGTATTTATCTGAAATTGTATGCGCTTCAAAAATGGATTAGGTGACTTTTCATAGTAGTTTAACTTCTACTAGTTCCCTCCAAATGCACCAAATTTTCCTAATCTGCTATATTTATACAGATGTCTCTTTCTGGATCCATACTCCTCATTCTTGGAAAGATAGATTTGGAAAAAATAAAAAAATAACCTGTGCAGAAGTGGAGTGGTTTCTGGAATGCCTATTGTCTTCCTAATTAATTTAAAAGTTCTGGGCCATAAATCTATACAGAAGAAGAATCTGAGAAGTGATGGCATAATGATTCGATATGTATGGGTACAAAGTGCTGACAATGAAAGATGTAAATTCTTCTTTTATAAACTTCAGTGATTCACTTATTTAATAATTTACTTCCTTATAGCACCAAGTCACACTATAATGCAGTACTTCTTGGACGTAGACCTGTAAAGCTTCTTTCATAGTTAGACCGTAACCAATACTTACTGTTTGAATATTGCAAAAGCAGTATCTTTGAAAAAGCACAAGTTTCACTTTCTCATTTGATAGAATCCTTTCATGTGTTATGTATTCCAAGTTATTGTATAGTTGATTTTTAGCCAATTACCAATTACCAGTGTGCAAAACACCCTGTCATAGTACTGGTACCATTTTGTGTGTAGTTGCAGACTATAAAACATTCATAATCTCTACTTTCTTCCATTGGATCTTCTTCCTTTTTAGTGAAAGAATTACATAGGAATTGGACAACTCTCATTTTGACCTTTTTTCATGCAAAAAATAAATGAGATTTTTGTGGTCATGAGAAAAAATTTAAAAGGCTCAAGAGAATATATACGATTGTTAAAACCAAGACTTCCAAACTTTAGAACTAGAATAAAGTTAAGTCAATTTTGGAAATGTTTAATTTTTGCCAGTACTTTCCTGAAGAAAATTTATTTAGAGCTAGTTAATACTTGGCTTATAAGCAAATATGCTGTCTAAGAAGTCCTTCCCTACACACTATGCCAACACTGCAGCCTCCCTCCTCTTAGCCTAATGCTATATTTTAAGCACTGCTGACAAAGGATTTGCATCTTGTTATCTGAAAATGCTGGTTTCATTGGTTGATAGGAACAGCAAGATGGCTCTCATGAAGATGCACAGCTCCTCCAAGCTGGGTGAAAGAAACTCAATGCCTTGACAGGAGGAGTGACTTCAGTATAAACTTGCACTTTGTTGTAAATCAGATAATCAACACGAGAGAGGGAATTATGAAACCTTGCAGTTTGTAGCCAATCTGATAGGCAAAGCTAGAGAAAACCAAGTTATGGTTCACTCCCTGTTTTGGTTTTTTTTCAGTATGTGGTGCTGTACTACCACCACTCTGTGCAGGAGCAGGGCTTAGAGTTATGTCTGAAGTGTCCTAACACAGCTCTGTCATTCTTCATGATGGCTTTTCCTAACAGAGCAGAATCAAAAATTGCTTGCCCTTTCCTAAGTAGCAAAGATCAAAAGTAGGTGATGCTATAGTGTGCTCATATTCTTGTCCTCAGATTTGTATTGCCCTGACAAATTATGATATATTACATTTATGATCATGCGTGAGTTTGTATGAGTTGTCATGTCTGAGTTTTGCAGTGCATAAAAGAAGCACAGATGTTGGAATGGTGTTTTCTGGCGACCTTTCACTGCCTTTATGTCTCTGAACATATTCTGTGGGTTTGAAAAATGTAGCACAAAAACATTTTTGTAGACATAGACGCTCTAAATATTTGTTCATTGAAGGGTTTTGGAATTTCTGATCTGCAAGACACTTGTTGGACGCCTTAAGACAGCTGGATGATCGTGTTGAGCAGGCACTGCTCCAGACATGTCATGCTTACAGGATGGTATCTCATCCAGTTCTGCAGGGTAGACAGGAATCCTGTGTGACTGAAAGTGGAAGTAGGGAGTTTTTTATATTCGCTGTGATACAACCACTTCATAAAAGCACTTGAGGACTTCCATTCTATTATTAAATACAGGTAATGCTCCCTGTAATGAAGTTATAGCCACCCAGGCCTTCTCTCTCAATTGAAAAAAAAAAAAGTGACTAAACAAAGCATTACTTTTATATGACTCTTTTGCATATCCACTCTACTCTTAGGATTTTGGGGCTTTTTAAGTGTTTGTTAGGCTTCATCTTCTTCAGTTGTATGACATGGCATTGTGGTGGTCTAATACATGAGATATATTTTAATAGATTTTTCTCTAGCCTAATTACTGAGGATTTTATTATATAAGAAAAACTCCATTTGTCTTTAGCATCATGATTTTGGGTATATCCGCATGTGAATGATGTGGACTTTTTAAACAACTTTTCAGGCTTCAAAACTGGTGACAGTATAACCCCAGATTTTCTGTAGGCTAGCTGTTCATTTCTGAACCCTTCACTGCAGAAAGAACAAGGAACTGGGAACAGCAAAATTACTCCAAGAGGATTTTAATTTGAGGTACTCTCCTTCTGAGAGGAGGTCAAACACTGCTGTTACAAGGAACTAGAAGAAGTGTTTTGCACCAGTTTTGCAAACCAGGTTCCAGGTAGGGATGCTTGCTCTGGGGGTAAAATGGGTCTACGTCCTTCTGACCCTGAGCTGTAATCTTTCAAATTCTTCTCAAACAGGGAAGGCTCTCTCTGACAAGCTTCCTTAAAACAAAGGGTTAAAAAATTAGAGAATTGCACTGAGAAGAGTTGTAAATGAAAAGGGATTTCAGTATTCCCGTGCAATCTCATGTACCACAACTCTTTATAGATTTTAGCTCATTAAGTGAAAACCAAAAGCACATTCTTTCAGTCTTGGATACACCTCAAGATCAGCATCCCTCAGTAAGAATTCTTGGGAGAAAGATGACAAGCTGTCAGCACTAGGTAAAAATTATGGTTTTTTTGAAAAGATATATGAGGGAAGGGTATGACTAAGTAGCTGAGACTTCCAGGAAAGAGAGAGTCAAGAAATGAATCTGCAAACATGAAGGAAGAATATCTAAAATGTCAAAGACCAGACATCTGTTATAAGACACGAATTGCTTTCTTGCCTTCCATTTCCACCAATACTCTCCTTTCTCAGGCTACTCTGTGTTCTACTTTTGGGAATGTAGTGATTAGAAGTATTTGACTATTCAAGGACTTTGATTCAGAAATGAGGAGAGAAAACAAAAATATGCCATGAAATAAATTATGGTGCTTATTAGTGTAAACCTAATACCATAATATATTAATCTTTTTCATTCTTTGTTTCCAGTCTTCTTTTTTTTTCCCTTTCTTTTAATAGGTTATCTGATACATTCTTATGTAAAAGATAAAGAGAATTTTACTGGTTACTTAAACATATTCCTGTTTATTTTTTATTTTATGTGAAGAGTAAATTTTTATAAATAATCTTTGTAGGGAGACTTGTCTGTAATTTATACTATTGAGAGCTACTCAATAGTAGTCCTTCTCAAATATGAGAATTTAGAGCAGCAATTAAGAGGCAGGACATTGCATCAGCCAATATTTTATACAACCCCAAATTAAAATTGTTCAAAATTGTTTGAAAATTAGAGCTGCTTGCATTCTCTGAAGACTTGAAAGACCAGAAAAGTGCTGGGAAAACAGATGTGGTAGGGAAGAGGAAGAAGGGAAAGAGGAAAAGTAGGGATAGGTGGGCAGTTGTAGACCAGTCAGCTGTCTCCAATTTCCAGATAAATTGTGGAATAAAAAGTTCTAAATACATCTAAGTACTTGAGAGATCAAAATGAGATGAATTATAATCAACAAGTTGTGTTGAGTCAATATTATTTCTTTCTTTGTTAAGATAACATGTCATTTGCACAGAGAGGAAGCTGTAAACTTAATCTGCCTTGGCATTATTAGGGCTTTTGATACTGTTATTTATGACAGGCTTGTACAGTAAGAGAAATATGGCCAAGGCAATGTATAACTAGCTAGGTGTGTGACCTAGAATTCAGATTTCAAACAAACTTGTCACTGAGAGCACTATCAAAGACATAGAATATATATTTTGGAAGGGTCTGTTTTGTTTCCCCTGCTAACCCATGTATTGTCTATGTAATGGAGAGTGTGCTGTGGAACTGTGAGGGGTAAAGTGCATGCTGGAGCATAAATACTGCAAAAAAACCCATGAGCTAAGGTAGTTCTGGGAGCAGGAGAAGGAAAATACACATTTCAATAGGAAGATGTGAAAGATCTGCACCTGGTAGCAGTGAGCCAATACAAAGCAAAATACAAAGTTGTTAGTGTGACTGTAAAGCAGACAATGAATAAACATTGGCCTTTTCTGTGCCATCTCTGTCTTTGTTTTTCCCATTACAATATGTGTGGACAGCGTATTTTCTTCTGTCCTTTATGACCTTTGCCTGATGGATCTGCCTTTGTACTTTTGCCCCTCATTCATTTATTCATTTCCTGTTGTATACTTTCTTCTCAAGTTCAGAAAATTGAGGAACCACAGGTAGTGATCTCTTTAAGTTTCATCTGGTTGTTTTGGTTTTTTGTTTTGTTTTGTTTGTTTGGGGGTTTTTTAATGATTCAATTGTTTACATTTTGTTTGGAGGTGTGGTTCTTTTCTGCCAGTCTGCCAGTGAAACATTATCAGTTCCTTTGAAGTGGTATCTTATATCTTGGTGACCCTTGCACCTCTTCCTCTTTTATTTTTTTTTTTCTACCCAGAAATGCTAAGCTAGCATAGAATGGTTCTGCTACTAGACCTACCTATGTATGCACAGCTGATTCTTCTGGCAGCACTGCTGACCACTGGAAGTCTTCTCTCAGGGTGTGTTCTCCTGGCACAAGGTAACAGGATGTTTCTTCTCCCCAGGCTTGTTCTGCCACTCATTTAGCCTACATCAATTACCCAATCCATTCTCAGCTGTGCTAACTGGCCCAGGCAACCACACTTAGAATTTCGTACATTTAGGGGCTTCCATTCATATTCCTGCATTTCTTTCACTGGTAGAGATGTCTAAAGGGTTTTGTAGAAGGACTTTTTGTTCTCATTCTCTTGCCAGCTTATATTTTATAGACTTATTTTAAGGAATAATCATGCCAGATCACTTTCTCATTTCTAGGCAGAGAGAATAGGCTGATCATCACTAAAGACAATTCCTGTGAAGAGAGGAAATATTAGTGTTAAGGTGCTGTTGAAATACAGATCTGGAAGAAGACAACTAGAGCATGCTGAAGAAAATTAGAAGTTGACGAGAATTGATGCATACAGTTGACATCAAGAGAGCAGAGACCCTTTGGTGCAAAACGAAGTGAACTGGCTGCTTATTGCCTACCAAAGAGGGAGAATAGAATTTACTCATGGGTTAATCTAGAGACTGAGCACAATTGGAAAGAGCTAGACAAACTAATGGGTGATTGATGTGTGTAATTAGTTTGCAGGTAACTTCAGGCTAGATCCCTGAAGATGGCTTCTAACCAAGGGAAAAAAAAACCACCCCGTATTTCTGTGTTTTAGCCTTTAGTCTGTGTTGTGGCAGAGATAAATAAAGATTAAAAAAAAAAAAAAAAGGTGTGGTAACAATATGAAAATACTGTTGCTGGGAGGCTATTGGAGACAAAATAAAATGGCCAAAAGTACTTTTCAGTCCTGAGCTATAGCAAAGATTTTCAACACACTAAAGTCTGTCTCTCATACTCACTTTTTTCTTTGTTTTTTGATACAAACACTATCATATCTCCTGCATAATTAAAGGTAAGAACAGATTTAGCAAAGCCGTACCAATATATTTGCTGATTCTTTGAAGTTGGAAGTTAAAAAGAGTAGTTTTCTGGGTAGAGAAAAGATAACTTCTTTGATTTTAATGATTATTTAAAGAATTAACTAGTAACTCCTGGTTATTTTTAGCTTATGCTTTGTCCCCAGGAACTGATAACTCATCTTAAAATCAATAGTTGCCTAGTGACAAAAACAATTATGATATAATTTGATTACTTACAGACAAATAAAATATTGTCTTGGATTGTAATGATGGTCAGAAGCCTAAGGTTGTGATTTTATCAGAGTTTTGGAGGTTTCAGCAAGACACATGAATTTTTTTTGACTTTCCTATAAGCCTCTTGCAAATTTCTTGTTATGCATGGAACAATTTCCATTATGTAATTTGTGTTTATATTCAAGGATGGAATAAGGAGGCAGATTTGGGTTTTCATTTTGTTTTGGCTTTCTTTTTTTTTAATTCTCTCATATAATATTTTAAAAATATTTTTGCAAGAAAAAATATAATTCTGTGCCAGTCATCTTTGCTGAGAACTGAGAACCAGAAATACTGGCAGAATCAGTGTTTGCCAATTAAGTCTTCCAGTTCATCTGAGTAAGAGGGTAAGTTCCTTGTAGATGTGAATTTGCTGACTGTGAGCTGCCTCAAAATACTGAAAGAAAATATTGCAAGGACCAGTCACAAGAACCATAATGAAATGAGTTCTTATTGAAACAAATGAGTTCTTATTGACTGAGCATCGTTTGTACTTTCACGGATTTGAGTTATTGCAAACTAGATTCTTTACAAGGGGCACTTTTTTTCCCTGAAAATTAAAAGTGAAAATAAAACACATAATGAATGTAAGAGAAAAAAAATATAACCAGCATGACAACCTCAATTTATGAGGAGCAGGAATTGTCCAAAGATGTTTGTTGTCTCTGTTAGCTTTTACTAGTACCGAAGTTTCAAATCAAAATTATTACATTCTCTCAAGGAACGCTACTTAGCCTTGTTATTATTATTTATTGCTGGCATGAGTGCTTACACAGTAAGAAGGATTAGGCTAACCAAACAGTTCAGCCTGGGATAATCAAGTAGCCTGCTGTGGATTGGATTAGGATTATATAGACATTTTCAAGACCACAATGCATGTGTGAGGTGTAGGAGGTGTCCACTCTTTCTCCAGGAGCACCCATATTTACTTATTTTGCTGCACTTTCCTAGGAAGCAGCTGTTGTATTTGTTCTCTTTGCTGTCATGGAGGGGAAAACAACATTTTACTGTGTTGGAAACATTTACTGGTTCCGTGGAGGCCTGTAGAGGCTGGGAAAAATGCAAGTGACCCTCTTCTAGGGCATGCTTCTGTGTCAAGTCATGCACCTCTCTTATTGACAGTCTCATGGCTTTTTTTTTTAACATATAAGTTGCAATATCTATTATCACTTATAGACAAAAATAAAACACATCATATAAAATTTGCTTTAGTTTTTTAATGAAGAGTAAGACTAATGAGTGGCATTTTAGGTGCTGCAGAACAACCCTGTTATGCCGTCACTTTCCATTTTATATCTATAAGGCTACACAACTTGCTTTTTTATAAAGAGTTTTTATACAAAAACTTGACTTCTGTAGTGGTTTGTACTTTGAGTGCAGTGATGAACATGGCACATGGTGGAACTCTGGCCTTAAAAAATGTTGCTTATTTTGATATGCCATACCAATTAATATCTCATATAAAAATCACGTAGAAAACTTCATGTCGAAGTGAAACAGCAAGGTATTTTCTCACCAGTCAAGCACAATGTGGGATCCTCTTGTAAGGATTTAAGCCTAAATAATGCCTTTTTCTCCCCCTGGTTCTTGTTTCACTTTGCATTTTCTTCTGCTTAATGAAGGAAATAAAGGACTTCAGATCATGAAGGGCCATCAAATAAACATGAGCATTTAGTAAGATGATATCTTCATATTTTATGGATCCGTGGAGAGCTGAATTGAAATACAAAGGCAGAAAAGGAAAATATTCATTACTTCTGTATCTGGCACTAGCTATTCTTTCAGTGTCACTTTTTATTTCACTCATATGAAAGAGATGCTGTAAAAAAAAATTTGAAACATTTCAGAAAACAACCACAAGAAGGAAATAGAAATATTATCTTCAGTATTGGTTGTGTTTATCTTAGAGATAGACCTTTGTGTGACCTCGGCTGTGTGCTGAGGGAGAACTCTGGCAAGAGCATCTTCCATCTTCAGGTGTGGTGCATGCAGGAGCTCGAGGTGGAAGGTGAATATCAGATAGGCAGAGTCACGGAAGTGCTGAGGAAGGAAAGGAGCCTTCTAGAGCTTTGCTGAAGTCTCATGAAGAATTTGAGCATTATGTTGGTGAGTGTGGTGGTTTAGTGTAGGAAGATAGTGCAGATAAAATAACTATTTTTTTTTTTCAGAAATCAGAGTGCAAGATCCTTTTAATCTGTTTAATGAAAGATTTTATCCTATTCTATAAACTTTAGGGTCTGGAATATATAAACGTGTAACCAGTGCATGGAAAACCTTGCCGACGTCTCATGGTCCACGAGAGGGAGCTAGAACTGTCTTTAAAATGTCAGCAGTAAACCCTGTGAAAAAATCAGCCTCAGCTCTACCCGAGGCGCTGCCATTGCCTCGTGGCCAAGGCAGTGTTTTACCCACGGAGCTGCTGCTGCACGGGCTGTGACCCTCTCCCATCAGGGCAGCCAGGGACATGCTCTGATCCACTCCAGCTGCCATCCCCTCCTCCTCCTCCTCCTCCTTCCTTTACGCTCCCGTGCTGAGGAATTACCAGCAGTGCAATGAAATCCTGCTGAGTGCCCCAATGCTGGTAGCCCTGTTGGGATAATTGGCAAAGGATGCTGTCCCTTATCTGCATCTGGAGTTTATTATTTGGCTTAGCTGAGGCAATACAGGCAGGAGGCAAACTAGGGGGTGAAACTGGAATTGAAATATGCAACACCTGGCAATGCCATAGAAAGTAAGAATGCTTTTTGGATCATGGAGTTGCATGTGCAAAGATTTACTTCCTACTTACCTAAACATAAACAAAACAACAAAACCTCTAATTGGAATTCTTCTAGGAATACATGTGCTACATGGAAAAAACTCAGGCCTATAAAGTCAGATAGTGGGTGATAGTGGATTTCAGAAAGACTTGGAGTTTTGAAATTGACTGCAATAAAAGTTAACTGATCTGAAATAAGAGTCAGTGATACTAAAGAATACTGTTTCTAAAAAAAACTTCCTTTGGAGAGTAGGTGTCCCTTAAGGAGGTCAGCTGGAGCTGCTGGTTGAAGTCATGAACTTTAAACTGAATCCCGTGCTGGAAATGTGGAGCTAACTGTGCAGTGAACAGCCTGAGTGGTGCCTGTGAAGATGCCTTTCCAGGAAGGTTTCTGGGTCAACAAGTGTCCAAAATTTGAGACAGAGGTCTGCAAGCAGGAACACCTCACCTGTAGGTACATTAAAAAAAAAATTAAACATTTTGAAAAACTTTTAAATGAACAGAACATAAAAAAGCCGTTGTTTTAAAGTCAACAATACCAAGCAAGAGCATTATAATTTTTGCTGGGAAAGCTAATGTTTATTGCATGACTGGATTTTACAAAGCAAAAAACACTGTTCTTCAGGCATAAGGTAGAAGAATTTCAGGATTTGACAACTAGAATGTGTGGAAGAGAGGCAAGCCCCCTCAATTACGGAATCACAGAATGGGTCAGGTGGGAAGGGACCACAGTGGGTCATCTGGTCCAACCTCCCTGCTCAAGCAGGGTCATCCCAGAGCACATGGCCCAGGGTTGTGTCCAGATGATTTTTGAATATCTCCAGTGAGGGATACTCCACAACTTCTCTGGGTAAGGTGTTCCAGTGCTCAGTCACCTGCACAGTAAAGAAGTTTTTCCTCACATTCAGGTGGAACTTCCTGTGCATCAGTTTCTGCCCATTTTCCCTTGTCCTTTTGCTTGGCCCCACTGAGAAGAACCTGGATCCATGCTCTTGGCACCATCCCTTCAGTTACTTACAGACATGGATGAGGTCCCCTTGCAGAGCTGGGATCCACTGTGTGTGTCCAGTCAGTCTTGTTGGCCTGAGCCTGGTCTGAGGGACACGACTGCCAGAGCAGAGGGGCATTAATAGCTGGTTAAAAGAGTGAATGAAAAGTTTTGTTTTAAGGCAGGGGATATGTCCTGGATTATAGAGTATGGTTTCCACTTATTTGTAGAGGGGTGTGAATGTGTGTGGATGTACAAACACTTGCTGCATCACACCCCAGGGTGGAGTGGTTAGTGTGTCTTCCTGGTGCTGCAGTGGGGGCTGTGGGAGAAGGGTGAAGCACTAGACAGTATCTTCGTTAGTTGACTCCTAAAAACATCACTTGACATTTGTAAAACTGACCTGATCATAACCAGAAACTGAATTTGGTGAATGGTTTTGCCAAGGCCAAAAAGCTGTTTTTGTTCAAATGCTTCTGATGATGTGTGTTACTGCTGATCTCTGCACCACTTTGCCCTTTGGTCTGCTAGAAGCAGACAAATACTGAAACATGATAACCATAAGGATTATGTAAACAAAGGGAATATTTACATGCAGTGAATAATATTGACATTTGCATCTACCTTACAGTGTCCCCTCAAATTACACTGAGCAAGAATATATTCAGGCTTTTTTGTTAGATTTGCATGCTGTATGAATTGTGACTGATTCTTAAAAATACAAAGTGCATTACTAGTAAGCTCAGACGCCAAATATGTGTGGCTAAAATTTATAGTCAACTTATGGTTGACAGCTAATGCAAACAATTGGAAGACTGTATAGAGCCAAAATGCGTTTAAAATATCTTGCGCCCAGCAATTGGAAGTGCACTCAGATTTTTCTTCAGCTATCTTGTTTAATTGAAAACAGTCCTTAAAAGTAATTTATCCTCTTTTTAATTTTAGCAATATTATGACAAAATAGTTGCATGGGAAGAAATATGTGTGAGAAGCATCTTACCAAGCGCCTTAATTGTTAGGTAAAAATAACTTTTTGTCTGACAAGGGAAGAAATACTTGCAAAATACCAATATGGGTGGCTTTTTTTGGAAGATTGCTGTTATATAAATATTACAAAATCATAAAGCAAACAATTTCAATGGAAAATATCTTTCATTTTTCTCCTTTCTTTCTTTGTAGTTCATTAAAAAGGGGCAAAAAAACCCTTAGGAAGTCAAGGGTTATCAAATATACTCATACACTTACTGACTTCTTTTTTTTTTAAAGTGACAAAGGCAAAACAGAGGCTGTGCTGACCTTAATGAAAGAAGAGATCCATGGGGAAAGAAAGTTTCTTTCTGACAGACAGGAAGCTATCCAATTCAGCCATTAAAGGTAGTGAAGGAAGATGTTTAAGTCATCTGTTATCCCAGTGAGTCAAATGCAACCTCAAACTGTTGTTTCTCTAAGGCTAAAAGTGTACTTACACAGAACATCTCATTTACAGAGATGATAAAATACTTTAATGCACTCAGTTTAATCAAATAAGCTAGCTACCTGTTAGTGTTTCCAGGTAATCTTTTAAAAATATTTATTGTTTTGCTTTCAGTATTTATTTTTCTCACTGTGCACATAATTCCCAATTTCATGTTCTGATTATTATACTACATAATTCTCTGTGTCTTCTCTATATTACAAGGCTCTCTGTTAATCAGTTGCTTATGCAAAATGCATAAGTTCCCAATGCATATCTGGATATGAAAAATAGTTATAGATAATCAATATTTACTGAAGCAAAGAGTGAAAATTAGAGGTCTCTGAGAGGTATGGGTGTAACTGTAGTACAGACAATAGTACTAAAGCTCATTATGTAAACACGAATGACTGTACTGTAGGATAGATGGCTAACCTGTGAAATTAAGGAACTTCAGAGTCAGCATGGTACATGTTTATTTAGAGAAAGAGAAAATACATATAATGTAAAAAAATCCTGACTTTTATCGATCAGAGGAGACATCCAGAGTAGTAGGTACCTGTTAGCATCTTGTCTCTATTTGTTGGTTTCCCTTACAGTAGATTGAATGGCTACACATTTTCTCTTTTGTTTGTTAAAACTTCTCTTATAAAGTCAGACAAAACCGTGGTTGAAAACGTTATCATTAAAAAAAAGTATTGTGGTTTCATGTGGGCAGCACTCTCATCCAGTGGAATTCGGATGAAGCTCGTGAAAAACTGCAGAGGGAAGAAGAACTATATAAGAAGATGCAAACTCCCAATATAAGAGCTGAATCATTGCAAAAATGAAATTGCAATGCCACAATACCCAGCACAGTGGATAATGAGCAGAATACAGTGGATGCAAGATAGCCTGGCTCTCCCACGCTGACTCTGTAACCTAAGTGCATTCTGCTGTGAAGCTGAAGTGTAAAGTTAAAGAGAAGTCCAGCTAAGCAACTCCAGTTAAAGCATTTTGGTGCAGATTGTTCTGATGTCGGTAGAACATCTTGTGTGCCCCACATCCAGGAAGGGAGCTCACTGTAGCCCACATGTTGTGACTTCCCCATGCTGTCAGGTTGGGGATGGGGTAGGTGGGACACACTGTCCCTTGCTCTGCAGTGAGGTTCCACAGCGTGGGGATCTCCTGACCCACCCCATGCTGCTCCTGGTCAGGCTGAGAATGTGACAACTGAATATTACAGTGCTGTGAAGTGTTGATGTTCTGATGGCTGGATAGTATCCCCAAGCAATGGCAAACCACAAACAAGTTCTAAAATAAGGCCTTTGTAGCCTTTGCCGAGTACTTTGGGCTTCCTGCGGGAATTTTCACTGGAACAGGACAAATAATGATCATTGTTATAACAAATGGGACTTCCATATATGCTAGTGGTGTTGATACAACTGGAAACCTTTCAGAGTTACTGTGGTTTATCTGCATGGCATAAAAGTAAATGAAAACTAAATACAGGTAATAAGACTGAACACAATTCGACTGAAAATTTTAAATGAGCAATTAGATAAACTTCAAATTTTAAAAAATCTCCATGGAATATGAAAAGAGTAAAAAAAAAGCTTTTACTTAAAAGGGTATAAGAAGATACAAGCTGTTCTGGAATTTATAAACAATACCTCAAGAGATTGCTTTAATATATTCAGGAATAAAAGAGGACTAATAGGCAAAAAATCCAAAAAAAAAACACAATGAGAAGTGAAGCTATCTTAGATTCATTGATGTACATATAATAAGTTTTATAAAAAAGCATAGTTTTAAATACATTTCCAAATAAATATTCCCTAGAAATCTCTAAAGTACACATTTACTAAATAACATCTTAGGTAGGATGGCATTTGTTAATGATTAGTGAAAAATATCTTAAGCGAAAAAGTCATCTTTACCAATGCATATTAAAAAAAGAGCTAACGAGTAAAGATGTATAAAATTACTTCATCTCTTTATTTGGAAATATGTTTCTCTGTTTTAGATGCTTACTGCAAATTAAGAAAATATTCTAATGAAGTGAAAATACATGATGGGTCAGCTGAACCCCTGATATAAAATTCTCCTTTGAGTTCTTGACTGTGGGGCTGATGTTTGCAGGCTGGAATTATTCTTGCAGAGGTTTGAAAATCAGGTGAATACCAATTTCCATGTAGAATTCTGCTCAGTTATAATTACATTACATGCCACATAATGTATATACATGAATTTCTACATGCTTTAAAAAAAATAATGTAGCATATACTTTGTTTCAAGTGAACATTCACTTAACAAGAATACTTAGTAATGTGAGCATGACACACTGATTTATCTAGCAGCATGAAATTATTTTTGTGCTACAGTATTTTATATCTGTTGAAACAGGGAGAATCATAATAGCTCAAGGGATTTTCATCCGACAGTGGTACTTTCCTGCTTGTGTTCTTAAATATTAACATCCTATTTTAATTAAATGCTGTGTGAGATTTTTTTTAATCTTTTTTGAGAGTAGCTGAAAGATGAAAGTTGAAACATGAAAGGCAATTTCATGTTATTTTAGAGTATTTATTGCTTCTGATGTACTTTAAAAAAAAATATGAAAGTTAATTTGAATGAAAAACATTGAAAGAAGAAAGGAGAACATTATACACGCAGCATTTGCAGTAATAATTTGTTCAGAATGTGTTATGCTTGCCTGAGAAAGGATTTGTCTAACTACTGAAAAATAACCTTCTAAGTCTGTGATTTTAACCTTATAGCTTTGCATAATGAAAGGTATAGATGATGTAAAGGTCTGGTTTAGCAGAGTTTTCATATTCTTTTTTCACAATTACATTTTGCATTTTGGTTACAAGTGGAACAAAGACTTGCTTCACTTTTCAGAGAAGCATGTCCACAGCTGCATGCCGATGATTCGGCGTAAGTTTTAACACTTCTACAACTTGCTAGAAAGCCACTGAGTTTAAAAAAAAAAAAAAAAAAAGAAAGAAAAAAGAAAAAAAAAGGTGGAAGTATGTAATTGCATCCCCAGACTAAAATCATGCTTCAGTGCCCTCTCCTTTCTGGAGCTTTCGTCCTGAAAGGCGAAACAACGATTACTGACAACACTAGACACTGACCACTCCCTGAGCACAGAGGATGTGGATGTGTATGCACACACACAGTCTTTCACCCCGAGTCACAGCCTCTGGCTGCAGCTAGGAGATGAAATGTAATCTCTTTCAGTTTCAATTTTGTCTTATCTGTTATGCATTGGAAAAGACTTTGGGTCAGTGTCCCAATGGACTGCCCCAGTCCTTATCTCATAGGTAAATAGGAAGCAATTGCACAGGATGACCCAGACTGTTTACTCAGCAGCACAGAGAGCTTTTCCTGGAATTATGCCTTATGCACATGGAATAACTTTTTCCCCTTGCTCGCTGCCTGAAGGTGATACTTTGCTAGCTGCCCACATCAAAGCATTCGGGACTCTTGCAGCAGCAGTGGGAAATGATGTGGAGGCACAGTGGGACCCCTGAGAGGGAAGCCAGCTGGGAGAGGCATCCCCATCCCTGGGGAGATGAGGGGTTCCCAGGCCTCCCACACTGTGCTGCCCTCTCCCCGTTGTGACTGTCCCCCTTGCCAGAGAGTGGAGGGAAAGGCAGAGGCTCACTGTGGTAGCATCTCTTGCAAAGCTGGAAAAGCCATAACTGGTACAAAAACCCAGGCACCAGGAATCAGCCCACTGGGGTAAGGAGGAACTTGTTTTCATATTTTTCCATGTCTCTCCACAACTGAACTTTCCATCAGCTTTCTTTGCTATGATTTCCTTTTCTTTTTTATCTTATTTTTTTATTTGTCCAGCTGTTCCAGTTTTTGAACCCATGATGTTTCTGAAGTCAAAACAAGAAGTGCAAGATAAAATAGGTTTGTCTATCCCAGAATATATTCAAGGTGGTGAAAGGTTTGGGATTTGTTTCCAAGATCTTCATTATAGAAACTGGCTCGTGTATTAGGGAACCATGTCGTTTAAGTGGTTTCAGTCTCCACAGCTAGAGAAAAACAGCTTGTTTTTCTTCTCTTCAAGGGCAGTGGAACTCAATCACATCCTCCAAAATTGTGGATAACAGAAGGTGATATCTGGCAATGGAGTACTCATGTAAAAGACATGTCCTAAAAAAATCTTTCAGCCTTCAGGAAAATTCATGTGTCATTTGAGGAGAATTTTTCAAGTTTTAGGTTGTTGTTGTGAAGTATTTGACATAGATGACCAGAATGACACATACTTTGTTATAACAAAATGTGAACATGTGTTGTTGAAAGTGGTCTCTCTGCACTCCAATGAGCTGGAAGGTGAAAAATTAAGGCCTTCTACTGTGATTTTGGAAGATGCTTCTAGGTTCTGAATGGGAGAGAAAGCAAGTATGTGTCCCCTCTGAGCCTTTCAAATTGTATTAAAATTCCTAGATTTGTCTTTTGCTCTGTAAACTCCATGATTCATACATTTTCAGGTGGGCCTGCTTGCAAGGAGCAAGCCTTATTTAGGGCACTCTCCTTTCTCTACACTTAAAAACGAGTACCTGGTCAGAAGAGTGTTGGCAGCACGGGTCACTTGCACAAAACCAAGTTGTCCTGTCCACAGGTTGCTCACAGCCCTTTGTTTTGGTTCTGTAAAAGAGGGTCCCACCTGCAGCCCTGTTAAGCTACACAGCAACATGCTAATGCAGTATAAGGTGCTGTTCCATGCTTTGCAACAGTTGTTTTATTCAACTGGGCTTCCAGTACATTTTCAGGCTCACAAGGTTGGGGATGAATACTTAACTGCTGCACACTGCAGAAAATGACAATGAATTTTTGCATGTTCATTTCTTGAGTGTTGGTCTTTAATTCAGACCAGACAGTCTTTCCCTGAACATTCTTGCCTGAATTCTAGCTCTCAGGAAAGAAGGGCAGTTTCAGCACTGAATACACAGGGGTTATAGACCATGGCTGGCTGTGCAGCCATCTCAGGAATGGTAGCCATGATTGTGAATATGTTAGCTTTTATATTTCCCAGCAGCACATTCACTGATTGTTCCCAGAGACCTCCTGAGAAACAAGTTGCTGAGTGACATGTGATTTAGCTCCAATATACAGAAAAGCAGCTTTCTACTTCTTTTTCTGCTTTTTGTGCTTTTTTTATCTTTGACTGGAGATGTTTCAGAAGTTGTCCTATATGACATTCCTCTGACATTGCTTCAGGTGCTGTTTTTCCTCGAGTGTCTACTGGAAATAAGGAGCCATGACTTCCAGCATGTACCTTACTAAACCTGTAGCTCTCTGAGGACTGGGCAGCTTTGCTGTGGCAGTTGACCATGTAATTGTGCCTCTGATAGCTCAGCTTCACCCGTGTTAACAGGCTGCTAGTGCCCTGGCTGGGCAAGGGGGGATTTCTTTCCCCCCCGAGCTACCCCCTGGAGGGGTGTGGCTGGACCCTGGGATCAGGTCAGACAGCCTCATGCTTCTGAAGCTGAGACACCCACCTGTGTCTGGCCACAGGGGTTTGCCATACAAAGTGGGCTGTCAAACTGTAATTTCATATAATGGTTCAAGCTGGAAGGGACCTTAAAGTTTATCAGGTTCCAACTCTCCTGCCATGGGCATTGAACCCATGAAACCCATTTCCCAGATGGAGATAGGTTGGTTCTCACGTGATCAATCTTTTTTTAGTAACTGCTGCAAAAGAATCTGTGATCTGGAGAATGAACTTGTTTCTCTCAATCCATTTTCAATTAAAAAAAAAATAACTAAACAGGATGGGAAACATATCCTGGCAAGGTTTATGGCATATCTGGTTCCATGATTCAGCATTTCATAAAAAAGTAGTTATTTAAGTCTCTTTTTTCCTTTGTAAGCAATACTGATGTTTTACTAGCAAATGGTGAACTGTCTTTTTTTTCTGTTGACTTTCAGCTGGGGCCAGGAATTTGAATGAATGTTACTATTTCTAGCATGCCTAGAGACTTTTCTGGTATTGTCAAGAACAAAGTCCTTTAAAGAAATGCACAGCCAAAGATGATTGAAGATCTGTGCACACAATGTGTGATAAATTTGTCAGCAATTAATTTATTAATGAAAGTCACAATAAATAGAGAAAGCCTCTTGGGATATACTACTGGAAATCCCAAAGGTATTTCAATTTCTTGAACACTTTGCTATGTGAACAGATTTTTCATTAAAATGCATGCATTTTTGTGCTGGTAATTCAGTCTGAAAAGCAAACTGCTGGGTTTTTTCCTCCATTCATACATGCCCTTGAAGTATTTTTGGCAGCAATACCAGGAAGAAAGTCACTCCACCAGTATCTGATTCTCAGTGCTGCCTGGCAGAGAGTGGGGGGTGTTTGTGGTGACTTTATGGCAGCATTGGAGCAGATGCTACCACATCTCCCAGCTAAGGGAGCAAGTAATTCCTGCAGCTCATATGGTCTCTCTGATTAAGTGCTTCTTGCTGCTTTCAGGAAGCCATTTGCTGCCCTGCAGTGTTCTCTAATTCACAAACACTTGTGTGCATCTCCATTTAATTCGTCTCTCCCCCACTCAGCCTGCAGTGCACCATAATATGGAAGAGCAGACTTAACCTCACAGTGATCTGTTATGGCCCAGTATTTCATAGACGGAGGCCAAGACTGTCGCTTACTCTGATAATATTAGTAACAATACACTACAGAAATGTTACCTAGTTTTCCAGCTTTAGATTGATCTTGATTAGGGAAAAAAAAACCCACGTGTTGTGATAAGAATAATCTTGAGCCTCTTTTAGCACAAAGAGGGTTAAATATTGAAGCGAAGGGACCTACTTTTCACTTTCTGTCATGGAAGTACAAGTGGTAACAGTGATGACTGTGTAACTCGGGAGGTGAAAAATGACCAACCAGTGATGAGCAAACACTGGCAGGAAACATAAAAGCAGACACATAATTCACAGGCCAGACAGCGAGAGATAAGACACTGCATACGAATAAGAATATGTGGGTGTGAGAGCAAGCAAGTGCTGAAGAGGAGGATCTGACTGCTTCACTGAAAGTGCAATTATACAGAAAGCTCTTCTGACTGCATTTCGTCAGTAAATACTACCCAGTGGTATAAAACTGGTAAAAAACCCCAAAGAGCTGTATGAAAATGGCAGGCTTGCTTCTAGGCAAAATAAATGAGGTGAGCTAAAAATACCAATATGTAACCTCTGCCCTACAAATAACTTGTTTTGTTGCTGTTTCTTTCTGAGAATGTTTAATTTTGGCTCAGACTTTGTTCTGGTTTCAGCAGATTATTTGAACAAGACTGTGCATTCTGGATATCAATCACCTAGATATGTTGGCTGACTGAATGTACCTTAAATCAAGTAAAAATTGTGCTTCTTCAATTAATTAATAAATTTCTTGTATTAATATCTGTTTAAAAAAAATCACTGAAAAGCAGAATACTGATATTTCTTGATTTTTATTAATACCCTATGCTGCAATAAAAGGTAAACCTCTGCTTAGTCATTTGGTAAAAGATCTTTACGGCCTGACATTGCGGGTATGACTTGAAATAAGAGCAGTATCCCAGTTCTCCGGAGTTTTTTGGTGGCTGCAGAGAAGAAAATGAGGATATTCCTTCCAAAGCAGTGTGAGAAAGAGGATGGGACCCAAAATTAAGAGAATTTGTTTCACCAAGAAGGAGCTTCAAAATTTTAAATTAATTGAAACTTTTTTTTTTTAAACTATTCTCTTTTTTTTCACCGAGCTCTTAATGCCAGGTTTTATGGTTGATCTCTGTGGTTCTGTGTCTTGGAATCAGCCTGTAAAGGCTGTTGTGAGCCTCAGCTCTCCTAAGATGCCTTTTCCTGCAGGATCAGCATTTAGGCCTGAAGGAGTCTCTGACTCTCAGGGGACCTGGATGTGAGGAGAGCAGAACCTCCTTCTTCTCCTGTCAAATGCTGCCCGTTCCAAATTGTGTCAGGTTCAAGATGACTGGATTTTCAGAAGTAACAAACTCAGGTTATACTTGATCCCCTTTGAAGAATTTTAGATCCAGACCAGCAAGGGTTCAGTTTTCACCTCAGTCAGTACTTTTACCATTGCTTTTGGTATTGCATGTCTATATTGCCCTATTTGTTTCAGTACGGGCTGCTATTTGCTTGTTAATGTACAAAGTTTTTTAAAGAACAGATTTAAAAATACAGATTTATTATGGACTAAGAATACTTGCTCTCCCAAAATCACAAAGGGACAAGTAAAGCATTTTATTTGCATATCCCAAGCGTTCAGTGAAAGACAATTTATTTCTTTGCATAAACATTTTTCATTGTTCCAATTGCTGAGCTCTGGGTCACTTCACTAAGTTTGTGGAAGTAGCTGATTGCACTCTAGATTCTTAAAGCCAGACTGGATTTCCTGCTTATCTGTTTACTTTAACTGCCTTTAATGATCCAGCACATATGGCCTGATGCAGTAATACTGGGTTACAAGCCATCCTGGGTTTTTTGCTGGAGAAGGATTCAATTACTGTGACTGTTTCACTCAGCCCTTATAAAAATTGGCTGGAGTTTTCTACTGCCTTTCAGAAGTTGAACTCCTTCAGTGGAGGCTTCTCCACACTTTTGCAAATTTCAGGATGACTCCCTATGAATACTTAGTTCCACGGGTTTCATTTGTGTGTTTAAGTACCAATACAAATCAGTGCATACTCAAATGTACTTTTCTGAAGGTTTTATAAATTTGTTATTATTGTTGTTGTTGTTGTTGGTTGGTTGTTGGTTGTTGTTGTTGGTTGTTGGTTGTTGATGTTGGTTGTTGTTGGTTGTTGGTGGTGGTGGTTGTTGTTGTTGTTCTTCTTCTGCTGCTGCTGCTTCTTCTGCTTCTGCTTCTGCTGCTTCTTCTTCTTCTTCTTCTTCTTCTTCTTCTTCTTCTTCTTCTTCTTCTTCTTCTTCCCAGCTGGTGATACTTACTTTGTCTGGATCTGATTTAGCCAAATGACAGAAACCCACATTCTTAAGTTACAAGTTTTCCAAATTATGCACCTGAACTATTCAATTTTTAGTAGTGTGTCTAACATTAGATTTTAAAAAAATATTTGTAAATCAGGAAAAAGTGACTGAATGAAATATAAATATGTTTTATGAAAATAGGAGTCTCCATCAGGATCTGCTATTCTGGCATTAAACAATAATAATCAAGCTTCTAACCAAATTCTGTTCAGATGGATCAGTTTTAATATTGTACATCCTGAAATATTTGTCCATTTTTCACTTAATTTTTTGTAATCTGTGCAATTTCCGTTCTGAGTAAGAGACTTCATTAAATATCCTTAATATTTTGCTTTTGCATGATATCTGTGAAAAACCTAGATAATCTCTTAATGTGACAGAGTTGTAGTTCATATTCAAGTGAAAAAGAATGTGGGCAGTCAAATGGGAAGTGCGTATTTTGTGGCCAAGCTCCTGGGGTAAGGGATATTTGTAGCTTTATTTTCCCGTGCTTCCCTAGGCAATGCCAGAAGGTAGGTAATTTTCTAAGCAGACTTAAACTGTCTGTGATTAGGTGTGAGGTACTGCAGATGTGTGCAGGAAGTGGGCTTGTGTGTGGGACTGGTTATCCAAGTAAATTTCCCTTTCTGCATCTTTCTGCATGTTTTGCACCTGCAGAAGGCTGTTTGAGAATCTGGGTCAGAATAAGTGAGTGAAGTCCATAATGTCACCAAAATATCAAGTGATATTGTATTCTCTGTTCTCTTTTTCTTCCAGAACACTTGGTTCAATCTACCCCAAATAATTAAACATTCCCTTGGAAAGCATGATCAGCACTGTAATCATAATTCTATCGTGAAATTATAGTATTCAGATAAGGAAACCTAAACATTTTTTTTAAATTAAGAAGAAACTTGATATAATGGAACAAACAAAATCTGTTAAACTAATTGCAAACTGGAATATATGTTTGACAGTATGAAAATTACAAGTGAAATACAATTAATGACTGGAATAGTAACAATCTGATTTTACTCACTATGCAAAGTTTAATTTCCTATCTTGTAAATAACAAGCCTCATAAACAGGCCAGCAGCCAGATTGATGTAATTAATCAGTTTTTATTAATATGCTGGTGGTAGGTGACCAGTTTCAAACAATGAACACAGAAAACTCATAGAATTGGAACGGAAAAGGATCCATCTTATTCGATACAAATGAAGAGTATTTTTTTTCTTAGCAGGCTAAAAAAGCCTAGTGCAGTTCCACTGGAGAGGAACTGCATTGCAATCAGCTCTGGCAATACTCCTGTGGCCAGTGTCATGAGCTCTAATACTCCATCTGCAAAGTGTCTGGTGCTGCCTCTTCTGCTGTGCACCATTTTATCAGGGAGCTCCAAGGTGCCTCTGCACCCCACCAGCAGGGCTGCTGTGTGTGTCACAGCGCTGAGAGTGTCCCTCTGCTGACTCGCAATTGCCCTTGCAGAAATTGTTCTACAAGGAACAAATCCTAAGAGAAAAATGTTTGAGGTTTTTTGTTTATTTGGGATTTTTTTACCCAAGCCAAATAGTCCCAGCTGTGGACTCTGGTCAGAGTGAAATTCCAGAAAGGAGAATTTGGAATGGCTGCCTTTACAAAGCCATTATGGCTGTGGAATCATAGAACCATAAGGTTGAGAAAGAACCTCAAGATCACCAAGTCCAACCATTAACCCAGCACTGCCATGTCCAGCACATGTCCCTAAGTGCCACATCTACACATCTTTTAAATACCCCCAGGGGTGATTATGTCATTGCTTGGCCAATTGAAACATCACCTGAAATATTACTTCACTAACTGTTAACTCTACTAATCACTGATGTGCAGTATAAAGAATATGGGTTTCTATGGTTATGATTTACACATCAATATTCTGGTTTCTGAAATCTCATATTTATTTCTAATTATATGTTTGGTAAAGTGGTGGGATTTTCTTTTCTGCTCTAGACTATTAACATGTTTTAATAGGAAATGCATCACCAGGATGTACCATGCTGGAGCCTTGAAGGACCAAATACTATTTGTGGGACGTGCAATTATGGTATTACCAGAAGAGATATCATTTGTGTTTTGCCCATACTGCTAAAAACCTGTTTAACTAAACATATTGTCATTGGACAAGTAAGTGACCCTAGCTTTTCTGACAGCTCTTCTTCTAGAATGCCATTATAACTTAAAATATTGTAGTGCAAGCATTTAATCTGAGCAACAAGATATTGCAAGAAAAAGGCTGCAAGCCTACAAAAAAAAAAAAAAAATTCTCCATAGACTGATGCCTTTCATTTTCAGGGAAATCTGACTTTAGTGTGAATTCTTAATTAATACGTCAAGTCATGCTGGAGTACCCATTTTATTTGGAACCTCTAATCCTGATCAGTCAATATATATGAATTTCAGTCCAAGCCATCTTCACCAAAAGGCCATTTAATCATTTTACTCTATTAAATATAATTTTAAGAAAATGATACACTCCCTATAGCATATAAGCAAAGCCGTAATAAAGTGAGAGAAGGAGAACAAAGGCAGCTGGCAAGGTTGAGGATGCAGAGTTGATCTGCTTTCTGGTGCCTAAAGCCTGACTGCTCTCTTGCATAACTGACTTTATGGACTGAATGTTGGGCCTGACTACACTTAATGAACCTTAGAGTGCAATCAAAACCACAAATATTATATGTCTGGAAATATGAAGATTTTTTTCTTTCTTTGAAGACCTTTGGGGACTCTTGAAGTCTTTGAAGTCCTCTTCTTCATCTTTATAAAAGCACTGTTGTATCCAGCAGTGTTTGTCACTGAAACTGTGTTCCAACCTGATATTGAAACCACAAAAGTCTGAGCAATCACTCTGTTTTATTCTTTACATTGACCAGTGTCTCTACTATGGCATCACTGAGGGAAAAGGAAACAATATTCTAAAGACACTATCATAGTTTAGTCTAACTTGATCTCTGGCTTCAGCCAACAGTACTTGTCAGAGAAAACATATTACTATGGGACTTTTCTGTTCTCCGAGTAGCCTTTGTCAGGAGTTTGAAATGTCTGAAACAAAATAATTAAAGAATCCTTTAAAATGTACTTCAGTGTTCTGATCTTTCTTCATATTTTAGAGCTTTTCTGAAAAAAATTCAGCATACCCTTTTGAAAAAGAGCTGAGAAACCAGTCACATTAAACCATTTCTTCTTTTGTAAGCCACATATTACTTAGGTAGAAAGCTATTTCTTCTCTTGTAAGCTACCCCCTGGCTGTAGTTGACACTATACTCTGTCGGATTTTGCAGCTTTGGCTCTGAAACAGTGATCAGTATCTATGGACCTATTTTACAAAATTAATTTCAGCAAAGAAAAGAACAGCATATTTGGATTGAAAAAGACCTATTACATTCTTCCCTCTTCTACCTCCTGCAAACATACGTTCATTCCTGCAGTACACTGTCTGCTTGCTCCATAAATTTTTGCTTAAAAATCTAGGGCTTTACATCTCTAAGAAGACTGCAGCAGAGCAACACTTTTTCCTCATACATTTTCCTGAGTAAAAAATTCTTCCTAATCAGCTGTGCACATTTGATAGGCTGTTCTACTCTACCATCTTCTGTTTCTGTTCTTTGTAAGTTTTGCAAAACTTTTCCTGTTAGTAACTATTTTCAGCTCTTACCTATGTGGTCCCCAAAAACAGTGAAAATGTGGACTCTATTTTTATCTATTTTTCATTTTTTTTAAGAAACACAACATAACTATGCTTTCATATTCACAAAAATATCTGTAATATGACACAAATATTGTGATTGCAACTTTTTAAGCAACGCACATGTACACATTCCAGTTTCTTCTGGATGCAGAAATACTTGCTTCTGCCAAACTACACTTTTTTAATGTAATGTGCCACTGATGCTTTCATAGAGTAATTTATCCAGCTTTCTCTGATCATTTTCACATGTTCATACATATATATTTGCCCTAAATGCTGTTCTTGTTCTTATTCATCCTTTCTGAGTTCATACATGTTGGCAATAAACTAAAATTTCACTGCTTCTGGAGACTGATCAGGTATTTTAGTAATTTGCTGTGATCTTCCCTCTATAGGCATATAGAAGCACTGTGAAAATGAGTCTAGAAATGGACTTTTTAATCAAATGGATTGATGGTTCATCAGTCTGAAAATATAGATAGGTGTAAGTACGCTAATATAAGAACAATGAAAATCGTGACAAATTTTGAATATTTCAGAACAGTAGTTTTTGTTAGACATATCTTTATTTACAAATAAAATAATGGTCTTTAAATCTTAAGGGATTAAACACTGAGTTTCTGCCTTTATTGATATCATCCGTAGTCTCTCTGCCATATGCTTTGAAATACTGACCTGCAGCATTTGCGGAGTAACTGCGCCACAGAAAGAGCAATCACTGAGCCTGATTTCCCAGAATGGTTGTAGGCAAAAGTCTTTATTAGCACAAATGGATTTCATGACTGTGTGCACAAACCGTATCCCAATGTGGCCATGGGGGAAGCATTCGTAGTGCCAATCAGTACAGCACTACGGAGGCATTTGGACAGCAAATGAATGTATGCTAAGGTCTGACACTGACACCAGATGGACTTCAAGGGAAGTTTACAGCTCTACAGGCTGTGGACCAAATATTTCAGGCTTTGGAGGAGAAATTTTGAGGCCCCACTCCAGGTTTGATTTCATCTGAAAGAAATTTTAAGTGGATATTCAGAGCCTTGTCCCTGTGTGAATCTAACTGCTAAGTGAGGATGATCAGAAAATTCATCTCAGAGGTACAGTCCTGAATTGAAGAAAGACTGGAATTCAGGACATCCAGAGCTAGTCAAGCATCCTATTGTTCTATGCAGCGTACTTGTTATACCCTATTCAGGAACATAATGAGTCACAAAAGCAAAATATTCCGATGCCTGTTTGCTTTACTTAGCCATATGTAGGGTTTGGAGGCTTGCTTGTGTTTGTTAACTGGTTGGCTTTTTTTTTTTTTTTTTNTTAATTGGTTGGGTTTTTTTTTTTTTTTTTTTAATTACATATTCTCCCATGTTTTGTGTTACCTAGAAGAAAAGGGAAATGCCTTAAGGGACCTAGATTACTATTGTGATCAGCCAAAGTTCTGGATGAGTGCTTTGAAAAATAGCGCTTCCTTAGCCAAAACAATGGGTATACTCCTCAGCAATATTGTGCAATCCATCAATTCTGCATGGATTTATGTGTTGAAAAGAAGGCTAGAGAGGAGCAAACAGAAGAGGAGGACTCTAACTAGGCAATAAACGCTATTAAATCCCTTTAGTTCTTGCAGTTGGAAATGTGCAGTGTGAGATGTTCATTTAGTCACACATGCACTGTCAGAGCACCCTCCGGGAGCATTAGTCTGGCAGTGAAAGTTACCTCAGTGATTCTGCTCTGAGATAGGAAGAAAAAGCTGAACCAGATGGGGAACTTAAAGCCTTTGCCAAATCATCACCAACTTCAGAGTATTTTTTTTGGTAGGAAAAAGGAGAGGAAAACAAGGGAGAGCAGGATACTCACAGAGGTTCTTTGTATGTTTTAGAATGGATTTTGTTGTGTAAATTAAGCTTGTATTTTCATTCATGGTTTATATGAACTAGGGGAGTACTAACTCCTACCTGATTTCTCTTCCTTTTAGCTGAAGGAAAAGAAAGCAATTTTCATACCACAGTTCTTGAATTTGAAAAAGAAAAAACGTGTGGGTCTTCCTCAAATTTAATGAAGTACCAATCAGCAAATCATTCAAGCTTTGTCCTAGTGAGTATAAGCTTCAGTCTTATCCTACACTAAGGCAACTAAATTGGGGTGTTCAAAATGCTGCAGATCATTACATGTGCTTTTTTTATGATAGTAATAGACCTGCCTAATGACATAGCATCTTTTCTATCTTAGCATTGAATATTATGTGGGAAGATCATAATATTATAATTTGATGTTAATATTAACAGCAGAAAACATTGTAAATTCCCTAGAATATTTTTAAAGCATTTTTTATCTTTTTAAATATCCTTTGCATACGGAGTTATTATTTTTTCTGATCTTCAGAACTTCCTAGAAGTATAAAAAAATCCAGCCAAAAAAGCCCTAAAAAAAAAAAAAGTCTTACTGTTGACACAATGGATTTGAGCTCAGTCATGATCTATCTTTTTGAATGCTCATCTTTGCAAAGAGAGAGCAGTGTCCAAGGGAATCACTGCTGAGTTTCTCAGCTCTTCTGTAGTTGGCCCCATAGGAGAAATAGAAGTTCTGAAAATGTCTTGATTTTTTCCCTGTAAATATCAGAGCATAAGATAGAAAGTTAGTTCTATGGAGACATGTATTTGAGCCTGTGCATTCTGGCTCTTTGGCAGACAATACTTAAACTTCAAAGTCTACAGTGACTCATAAAAATTATTTTTAAAAAGGAGGAATCTGTCCTAATTAAAACAAATGCAATGGAAACTGGAAAACCTCACTGCCTTCAACAGAATGTGTTGATCAGGAATTACTAAGTTAAGAAATAAAGATGATATTCTGCTTTTCCTGTGGCCTGTCTCCCCTGGAAGATCCTGGGTTGTTTGTGTTTTGTATCTGTTTTGCTAGCATTTAGTCCAATTATAGCACTTCTACCCAGTTCTCCAAACACCATGAAGCAGTGGCAGAAAAAAAAAAATTGCAGATTATAGGAGATAGATAGAATTGATGCTGGAGATGTATTTGCAGAGGCTTTGAGATTTCACCTGAAATCCCTCTTAGGTACTGTTTGATCTTGATCCAGTTCTGTCACAGCTTGACCATAGACTCACTGTGTTTTTCTCAAGCTTTCGGCAGTAAATTTTATAGCAAACAAACATAAACCCAAAGTATCTCCACTGTCTTGTCTCTCCAGAATGACAGACCATGTAAGCTGGATGGTTCATTATATTTTGCATGGATTAAATTATGTCTAAAAACCTATTATGTAGAACTCTGACCATCTTTCATCATTTAGAAAGCAGTAGAGAATTCAGATTTCTCTGTTTATATTCTGCCATTCTTCTTGAGCTTATGATTTTACTTCTACCATACCCCTACCATTTTCACAAACATATCCAGAAATAGTCTTATATAAACTTTAAAAAATATAATCTTAATGTCATTGCAATGCACAAACCTGCAGGCTCAGCAAGATCAGAATCACAACCTTTATTTTTCCAAAGCAAATGAAGTCTTGGTGCAAATGACACAAAGGTACAAAAATTTTAAAAAAATATATAAATATATGTAGACTTTGTCCTACTATTTATATACTGCCATTGTCTTTCTTTTCCCAGTCCAATCTAAAGAATACAGGCTTCTTGCTTTCAAGGTCAGCTACCATCAGGAATAAAGTAAAGTTCTGTGGCAACTTTATCATACTGATGGTAAATGTTAGGAGTGAAGATGTGTGCAGGAAAGACACCTGAATTTAGGGTACCGGGCTACCTCTATTATCAGCACACTTAGCATGGCCCATGCTTGGGCTTATGGACTGCCCAGTATCATTTAATATGTTAAATTGTCAACATTTTAGACCCTATCCATGCCAAAAACTCCCTGTTCAGGTACAGAAGGGTATAGCACAGGGTACGGGAAGGAAAGAAGGGTTCGGTGGTTTGGATGTAAACCATGGTATTGCTTGCACTTCATTTACTGCAGTAGGTGCAGCCTCTGTTTTTCTGTTCAGCCCTCTGAGTGTTGTGTGCTGCTGAGGAGGAGTCAGATATGATGAGATGTTGACAGATGGGAGTGGTTTTAGTCATAGATTTGATTGGGAAGGAGCTACAAAAAACCAAGATATTAAAGTTCATAAACAGCAATTTATAAAATCCATTAACTTGCTATTTTTACTACAGAAATAGCAGAGCTCTTCTGGGGACTTGAAACGCCTTCAATTTTGAACATGAGACCAGAGGACAAGTATATTGACTTTTTTTTTTAATAACTGTAGTATACTTTCAGATTACCCGCTATGCTAGCTCTGTCAGGTTGGAGCTTGACTACCTTTTTCTTAAGGCAAATTGATTTGCCCACATTTTTCAATAAGTTTGTGAATATGAAATAACTTCTATGAAAAAGAAAAATTAAATATAATTAATTTTGTGTTATAAGACTGTGGGTTAGCATGATCTTGTTAACATACACTGTACTCATAGAATCATGGAATTGGGTTGGATGGGACCTTGAAAGGTCAGCTAATCCAGACCCCCTACGATATGTTCATCACTAATATAGAAATCACTAACATACCAGCTCTAACACTGTGCTTTAGATCCTCCTAATTTTGATAATTAGCAAGGGGTGTATACCTTTGTCAATAGCCAAAAGATTCATGACTCATTTTGCCTGGTTAAGTTATCCAACAACAGTACTAACAGATATTGAACAAATACATTCAAAGAAAATTTACAGTGCACACAAGTGTCATCAAAATTTCTCTAAACATTTCCTAGCAGAACTTTTTGATTTGTGTTCTTGATCAAGATAAAAACCATGATGTTTCCTTGCAAATTATAAAACCCTGGGTACTGTTAAAATATTTTCATATGAGGCTAAACAGTGGGGTTTTCTTCTCCCAACCTCATTCTCAGAAATGGTTGAAATATTCTGACTGAAATATTAGGGGGGAGAAAAGGTACAATTCAGGTAATAAATGGAATAGAGAACTTTCATTTAAAACTGCTAACAATAAAAAAGTTCTAAGGAATTGTAAGTAAAGCCTTTGCACATGAAGCAGGTTCTGTTCAAGTTTGGCCTGGGCAGCTTTGCCTGTTGATAGTGATGCATGAGACATTTTTATTTTTGTCAAATATCTCATACTGAATAGTTGCTGTGTTGTTGATATAATTCCCATCAACAAGTTGTTTAGAAACTGCCTAGTGCTATTTGTTCTCTTGGGTTATGTGACTAATTTTATTATGCATTACTTATAATGAAAACTATTAAGCCCCAAGCCAGGATTCCATAGGTATGGCCAAGTACACTCACACTTTGCTCATAACAACTTGCAGTCTAATATGAAACAGGTCCCAACAAGCCATGGGAACAGTAGTAGACAGTGAACAAACTGCCCATGACAATGAACATAACAGCAATAAGGATGTGCTTTCATGCAGCCCTGGTTCTGTCACTCTGCCAATAGTTATCTCAGTGACACAAGTTCAGACTAGGAGCACGTAACTTGGGAGTGCTAAATCATAAAGATTGTTTTAGGGGCGAATAAATCCAAAGTGTGTGTGTTCACCAATAGAACCATAGGCATACTGTGTCTCAGTGGTTCTCCGTGCTCCCCCTTAGTGTCACAGTGCTGGCAGCAGCAGGGCAGCAGCCCCAGCTCCTCGGCTGCAAGTGCAGGAGGGCGAGGCTGCAAATGCTCTGCCATCGGCAGTTCCTAGGATGAAACTCCATAACAGACACTTATTTATAGTTCAGACTTAAAAGCATTTATACAGGCTGTCTAAAGTTGCTGAGGATTCACAAATTTTCCTGCAATAGCTGTTGTCACAGTGACCGCAAGCAAAATTGTCCCGTGGGTAATATCCAGATCCTCATTCCTGAAAATACTTGTATCTGTGTATTCAGCTACCTTAAAACAACTTGTGCAATGAGTAAACCATAAAGTTTTATATGGAGAAATTCATTATGTTGCAATCTACTTGCACTGTAATTAAGATTCAGCACAGCAGGGATTACTATTAAGAGAAATCAGTTTCCTGAGGAGTAAAGACAAAATAGTTCTTTTGGCTTGTGGCTCTGATGTTACACATGAACTTTGTCCTTGTCAAAGGCTTATACTCTTCCTTACAATACCCATGCCGCTTGATCAAAGGTGACTTTGAATTCAGTGAATAACATCTGCTGTGCAGGCTCATGATTTGTTACGTTGGGCATGGTCTTGCTCTGATAAAATCAGAATTCTTGGAAGAAATAGCAGCAATAGAGATTTGAAACAACATTTGTCAAATCCTCCAAATGAAGCAAGCTTGGGGTGAATCAGAATACTGAATAGGATATCATCAAAGCATATTTAAGTAATAGCACTTACTTAAGTAATTGAAAAGCAAGAGTCATTCCTGTATGGTCTTGTTTACTGTGATTCCTAGAAAATTGTGATTGTGTGCAGTCATGGTGACTGACCTAAGTCCTTTCAGTATCAAAACTGAAGTTAGTGTAGATCTTTAGAACAACACAATGCTGAGGGAAATGCTGCCAGAGATTCTTTACTCAATGAGAATTAAACAGATCCACTTCACCTCATTGCCACCATCGTAATCCAGAGTGCCCCCATTTACAAGTTCTGAAACAGTCTTATTTCACTTTCTGCAGATGTATTTTCTTCCCCAGGTCTATCAAAAAATATAAGTAGTGGACTACTTATGTGTTTTTATTGCCTGTGGACCAGCAAGTTTGGGGAAACCATCACAGAAACAGAGTGTGTTTTAGTGCCAGTTACAGATATAGAATAGTTTTTATGGCGGCAGGCATCCTAAGCGCAAGAGGTAGCCAAATATTAGATCAGGCAATTACATGATTTTTCACAGAATCCCAGAACGGGTAAGGATGCAAGGGACCTAGGTCATGTGATCCAGCCTTCCTGTTCGAACAGGGCCTTCCTAGAGCAAGTTGTATAGGATTGTGTCCACACTGGTCTTGGATATCTCCAGGAAGGGAGACTCCACAACCTCTCTGGGCAGTCTGTTCCAGTGTGTGATCACTGCACAGTAAGGAAGTTCTTTACTCAAGTTCAGGTGGAATCTCCTGTGCATCAGTTTCTGCCCATTGCCTCTTGTCCTGTTACTTGGCACCACTGAGAAGAGCCTGGATCCATCCTCCTGACTGCCTCCCTTCAGATACTGACAGACATTGATAAGTTTACCTCTCAGTTGCTTCTTCTCAAGGCTGAACAGGCTTAACTCTCTCAAACTATTCTCTCATAAGAGAGATGCTTCAGTCCCCCAGTCATTCCCCAGTAGTCCTCTCCTGGACCTGCTCCAGGAGCTCCATGTCTCTCTTGTACTGGGGAGCCCAGATCTGGACATAGGGCTGAGCAGAGAGAGATTGCCTCTCTCCACCTACTGGCAATGCTCTTCCTAAAGGCCAGGGTACCACTGGCCTTCTTGGCCACAAGAGCACTGCTGGCTCATGGACAGCTTGTTGTCCTCCAAACCCCCCAGGCCTTTTCCTGCAGAGTTGCTTTCCAGCAAGTCAGCCCCCAGCCTGCACTGGTGCATGGGATTATTCCTGCCCCAGGGGCAGGACTCTACATTTCCCTTTGTTGAACTTTCTACAGTTCTTCTCTGACCATCTCTTCATCTTATTGTCCAAGTCTTGCTGCATGGCTGCACAGCACTTGGGTCTCTCCTCCCAGCTTTGTATCATCAGCAAACTTATTGAGGAGGCACTCCATCCCATTGTTCAAGTCACTGACAAACAGGTTAAACTATTTTGCCTACTTTCTGTGTGATGCCTGAATCATTTACCACATTCCTTATCTTCAAGGTCAAAACAACATGAATTGTCATTATATATAAATTATCATACATATACATCACCATTTACATATATATGATTCACATATAATGTATATGATTTGTGTATTACTTTGGGTTTGTGAAACATGGAAGGTCTTACAAAGTATTAATTGTTATTGTAGCAGGTGGCCCTGGGTCAGACCTATTGAGACACTGTACTTCATTTGGTGAAAAACTAGGAATGCTAACTGAGCCACAGAAGAAGATGATTTCATTTTATAAATGATTTCATTTTATAAATGAATTTTATAAAAGCACCTGATTTTTGTTGATCCATGAATAAATTAGTCTGTGCTTTGGCCCTGGTTTAAAGATGTAATAAATTACTATGTAAATGAACAAGAAAATAATATATTTTCCTAAATAAACGCTGTAATATTTTAAATTACACTCTTAAAAGGAGCAAACTGTAATTTCCCATCCAACTTCTTTGTTTTTTGGGTTTTTTTTTAATACAAAAGGTGTCCTGTGATTATTTAATGAACAAATAATACATCTGTTTTTACGCTGCTCTGGGTTAACAGAAGCACTTATCTTAGATCTTGACAGTTTGTCAATCTGGAGCATGCTGTTAGTTGTAGTCTCACAGGCACATACTGAATGAAGTTATCACTCTCCTGCCACTTTGCAAGGAATTTGGTTTGTGTGTTTTGGCAGTGTCCACTTTTTCTCTGTCTGATTTACTGGGAAATTATCTCACATTAAAAAAAAAAAATAATGAGGTGAGAGCGTTTATTTCCTCTTGTATTTTTTTTCTCTCCATCTCCCTTTGCTGTATTAGTTCACTGGAGAGAACAAGCAGATAAGTCTGTGTCTTGTCCAAGACAGCATTTCTGTAACTCATACTGCAAGGTACCCTTCATCAGCATTTGCATCCAGGAGAAGCAGACATAGCCGTGCTTGACGTTACTGCAGAAAGAAATAGAGGTTTGAGTGTCATGAGCAGTTCACACCACCACCTCAGTATATAGCAGTGCTATTTGAAGAAAATAATACTCAGATTTAAGTGTCCCATTGCCTTAAAGAGGTTTACACTTTGGTGAAAGGTCCTCAGGAACAGGCAGGTAGAGGCTGGCTGTAGCAGGCGACAGAATTAGTACTTTGCCACAGGCAGGCATGTGTTCCTTTCCTTTTCTCGTAACCTCTTCTAGCTGTTGCTTTGTTATTCATCACAGTTCCCTGTTATGACTCAAACATCTTGTTGAAATACATCAAAGAGTATTTTATCCCAGCCATGAGCACACATCTCATTTATGTGGTGTGTTTTAAATTATTCCACAACCTTTTCCTACAGGGGGCTTTGTTCCTTTGTCAGAGAAATTGTTCATTTTCCTAGTTCTCAGAACAGTAAAAAAAAGACTTAAAAATGGACTTATCTGTTTCCAGCCCCAGTTCTTGCTGGCTTGGATACATCAGTTTTCTACTTAAAGAAGGAATATGACATTTTCAGGAGGAATTCTTTCTCAGCTAAATAAGGCTTGAAAATGAGACAGCCTTGCACCTCTCGTCTTCCTCTCACAGTGGAAAAAGGCTTTTGCAGTCTGCAGATGTCCTGCTTAGTTCGGCTGTCCAGTGTTGCTTATGACGTATTTGTTAGCCATGACAAAAAAGCAAAATAAGTATAATTTGAGTTTGCAATTGTCTATGAAAAGCTGTACAAATATTTAATAAACAAATTCATTTGAGTGTCAGAAGGAATCAGTAGTATGGAGTCTAGATAAGAAAGTCTGGAATATTTCTATGCAAATGCATGCTATTGTCACTTGGTCAAAATTACCAAGAAAGTGTGAGGAAAACACAGTCAAAACACAGACAGGTCTGGGCTTTATTTCAAATGCAAGTGTCTAGTTTCCTGTGACTTTTTTCTTCTTATTAAAGTAAAGCAAACAAAAATTCCAGGAAACAACAAATGTAATTATATATTTCCCCCATGTTTTCCAGTGAAATTTTTGTCATGATTAAAATGTGTCTTTGTAACCATTCATGATCTCTGCATTGATCTGACTTACACCTAATCACAAATACTGGGTATTAATTATCTCAAGAATAATTCCTATTTCTCTATTTAAAAAGAAGTCTCCTGTGGATAATAGCCTAGATGAACAATAGAGGATTTATAGGTATCTGTAGTGGAAAATACCATTATATTACAATGAAAAACTGAAAATAAATTGCAAATATTATTCAGCCTGAAGCATAGAAGAATTTGGGAGCATTTGCCTGAGGTACTGCAAGTCATGAAAGTCACAGGGAAATTATTTTCTTTACACTTTGCCATATTTTAGTGAGACTCAGTAATATATTAAGTTAAAGGGCACTGAATTGAAGATCAATAAAAAGAATTTTATAAATCGTGCATGGCTGTGGTTGGGTTTTTGTGTGCAAGGGAGGGAGGGAGAGAGAGACCTAAGTCCTGCCACATTTTCTACAACACAAATAAATAAACAAACAGGTTGTGAGTGGATTAAGGACCAAATAGTTCATGAATGTGTACTATGTTCTGATGTGTTTTCTCTTTTTCACTGGCATTTAGTCTCTAAAAATCTAAGTGTATCAAATTACATGGTATTACTGCAGCCCTTCTTGCCTTGTAGTACAGAAATGCAGGATGACTACGGATCTCCTCAGTAAACCCTAATGCCCATTATTAGTTTGCAATTTAAGACATGTGGATTCACTCCACTACAGATGAAGGGGGAACAAGAAGCTTCGCTTTAATGCACATTACTAATGTATCTCATGACAACTATTAATCATGTAACTGCTAATTTGGCATCTAGACATAGAGAAGGGAAAAGTTTTCACAGCCAAATATTTTTCTTTTCTTTTGTGAACAGAAGATGAAAAGAAACATTTGAACTCTTAAGAAAAACTACTCTTAATTGAGCTATTCATTACTTAAGAATCTGGGTTCAGATCTTCAGAGAAATCTGTCATTTCGGGTTTTGTTGCAATATCTGTCACTTAAAATGTTTTAGTGATTTTTTTTGACCACTAAAGGGTTCCCTGCTTGTGAAAAGCACTTAAATAGTGCCACAAAGGTACTTTGATCTGAAAAAGATGATGTTTCAATCACTGTTAGGTAGCAGCTGCCTTAAAGTTTCTAAATTTTTTTTCTTTACACCACAAGCATGGAATACTTTAACCATTTTTTCTGTCTTAAATAAAAAGCCTGCAATAGCTTTACGTGCTTAATATGGATACGAGAAGTGTGCTTTCAAGTAATGAAAAAATAATAGGAAAAGCCAAAATTAATGTGCAGAGCTCTATAATAAATCTCTTTGTATCTGGTATGATTTGGAAGTTCATTCCAGAGGGAGAGCTGAAGCAGATTTCTTTCATTCCCTAGCATCACAAGAGCATGCTTACATTGTTGGGCACTGCCATGTAAAAGGGAGTTTAAACTCATTCTACTCAAGGGTGAGAATTCAGAGCAGGCATTGAGCTCTGAGGCAGCATGAGCACCTCTCTCAGTTTGGCACTGCTGACAAAAGAAAGGCAATTGTAAGAGCATCAGTAATGCTCAGATCATGACAGGGAGTGTCCTAGGACTTTTCATAGAATCATAGAATTGTTTAGGTTGAAAAGAATCTTTAAAATCATCAAGTCCACCTGTTAACTCAGCACTGTTATCTTCACCACTAAGCCATGCTACAACCATGCTTTTTTTAAACACTGTCAGGAATGAGGACTTAACCACACCCTTTATTTATAACTCTTTTAATGAAGATTTTTTTTCCTAATACCAAATCTAAACCACCTCTGACACAACTTGAAGCCATTTTCTCTCATCCTGTCGCTTCTTACTTGGGAGAAGAGACTGACCCCAACCTTGCCATAGCATCCTTTCAGGAGGTCATTGAGAGTGATAAGGTCCCCTCTGACCCTCCTTCCCTCCAGGAAAAACAACCCTAGGTCTCTCGGTCACTCCTCATCAGACTTGTGCTCCAGGCCCTTCACCAGCTCCATTGCCCTTCTCTGGAGATGCTCCAGACACCTCAGTGTCTTCACTGTAGTGAGGGGCCCAGAACTGAACAATGGATTTGAGGCGCAACCTCACCAGTGATCAAGCAGGACCTGCCTTTCCTAAACCCAGGCTGTCTGTGTGTGATCTCCTGGCTGTCCTGCATGTGCCATGGGATGGCACTCAGGATGATTTGCTCCATGACCCTCCCTGGCCCCAAGGCCTGTAGATCTTCAGACCCTTTTTCCTGCCCTTCTTGTAGACAGGCGTTACATTTGCCAGCTCCTTGTCAGCTGGGACCTCCCCAGTTAACCAGAACTGCTGGTGAATGTTTGAAGGTGCTTCAGTGAACACTTCCACCAGATACAGCAGTACCCTTGGGTGGATCCCATCCATCCCCATAGGCTTGCAGTTGTCTAAGTGGTGTAGCAAGTACCTAACCATTTCCTCTTGGATTTTGGGAGCTTCATTCTGCTCTCCATTTCTATATTCCAGCTCAGGGGACAGGGACCACAGAGAATGACTGGCCTTGCTATTAAAAGATTGAGGCAAAGAAGGCATTGAGCCTTTTCCTCATCCTTTGTCACAATCTCTCTCCACACTTCCAATAACAGATGGAGATTCTCCTTAGCCCTCCTTGTCTTGCTGATTTATTTATAGCACAATTTTTTGCCAGTTTTTGCAGCAGTAGCCAGATTAAGTTTTAGTTGGGTTTTGGCCCTTCTAGTTTTCTCCCTGCCTAACCTCACAACATCCTTGTAGCCTTCCCACATTGTCTGCTCCTTCTTCCAAATGTCGTACAAAGTTCCCTGTTCAGCCAGACCAATCACTGGCTCGTTTTTCAGCACACGGGAACAGCCTGTTCTTGGACCTTTAGGATTTCCTTTTTGAAGAAAGTCCAGACTTCCTGGGCTCCTTTACCTTTCAGGCCTGCCTCCCCAGGAACTCTGTTAAACAGTCACCTAAACAGGCCAAAGTCTGCCCTCTGGAAGTCCAAGGTGGCAATTTTGCTGACCAGGAAAGAAAACTCTATAACTTTGTGACCACTGACCATCACATCACCCACCAGTTCACAAGAAACAGGTCCAGCAGGTGCCTCCCTTGGTAAGTTCCCTCACCTCCTGCACCAGGAAGTTACCTTCCCCACACTTAGACTGTTTCTTCTCTGCTGAATTATATTCCCAGCAGACATCTGGTGAGCCAAAGAACAAGGGCTAGTGATTCTGAGACTTCTCCTAGCAGAAAATAGAAAAAAATTAATTTCTAATAGGAATAGAATATCTTCTCTGCCTCTTCATCCACTTTGGGTGGTCTATAACAGCCTCCCACCATGATATCTGCCTTGTTAGTCTTTCCCCTGATTTTTTGCAAAAAAATTCAACACTGTTATTGCCATCACTAAGTTCTAGACAATTGAAACACTCCCTAAAATACAGGGTCACTTCACTGCCTTTCCTTCCTTGCCTGTCCTTGCTCTCCAGATGTGTCAGTCATCTCAGCATGTCTCTGTGATGGCATCTATGTAATGGATTTCCTGCTGCACAAAAAAAAAAAGCTCTTACCTTTCCTAGGAGTTAAATATATTCCCTAAAATATCCATAATTCTCTAATTAAGTCTGCTATTTTGCTGTTTTCCTCCTTCTGTTGTTTTTGCTGGTCTCACTCTGGGTGTTTGGTAATCATTGGCTGTGAATGTGCTGAGGACCTAAATGCCGTATGGAGTCAATAAACTGGCGCACCAGTTCAGTGATTCAGCTAAAAATCTTCTCTTGGAATCCGAGGCCAAATAGTCATGCTAACCTACTCAGTAATTTCAAACATGTCTCATAGAAACTGCGATTTGGGGAACATTTACAGCTACAGATGGCTTGCAGTCAGGAATAGTTTTCCTATGAATTTCCTTATCCCAGCGGATTAATGTTTTCTTGTCCTGTGCCAGCTGGGTGCAGCAAAGAACAGTTAGTTACCCACTGCTCTTAATCCTTCGAAACACTAAGTGTGGGACTCTTCTGCTTTTATTACAAATGATGGAGAGTAAACAGTGTTCCTTTGGACCCCATCTCCATGCCCATATTTTTATACTGGATAATGGGTTGGGCTGGTGCCTGTTTGTTTGCTAATGTAGCTCTTTACACTAGTTCTCGCTCTGTCAGTTTTGTGGTGCCTGTAGCCGAGTAGTTATGACCCTATATTATGCAAGACAGCTCTAGCTTGCACTGGCCATAAATCCCACTACTCTGGCAGTTTGCAGAATTGGGCAATTCCAGAAAAGCTTACAGGACCAAATGGCTGTTCATCATCAGCAACACAAGGGCAGAGGAGATGAATAATGCCAATCTTCCCCCTCAACAATATATATGTGAATGCATTGAGTAGCAAGACCCCACGTTTTCTCCTTAATTATCTCCAATTATCAGCTAAAGTGTCCATCAGGGAGTATGAGAGACACATTTGACTTCAAGAACAGGCTGATGATTGCTTAAATCACAGCCTAAACGTACTTGAGAGTTTTATCTTACTTCCTGCCATTGTCTCTATCCAGTAATGAGTTGTCACGCTACACAACTATCTACACCTGCCTCCTTATCTGGTGTAGGATATCCTCCTAATCAATCTGTGCAGTCCATATGCACTCTGTTGTCTTCAGCTGTTATTCTGAGGCCTGCAAAGAGGTTGGAAATACACCTTTAAAGCTTAAGATGTGCAAAACAAAAATGCATTAGTTGTAAATCTGGTGTTTAATGAGGGATAAAGTAACATATTTCTAGTGAATATTTCTAGAATATTTCATATTTCTATTTTTAATATCAAAGCTTCCTTTCTTTTTCTTTTTTCTTTTATTTTTTATTTTAAAGTTACGCTTGGTGCAGTGCTGGGTGCTGAGCTGTGTGCTTTTGATGATGAGGACATTTCATGCAACACCCACTGGGATTTACAGCGGAAGGAAGCAGAGCAGTCCAAGAGTCCCCATCTCATTTCTAATGCCAATATTTTCATAGAGAAAAAAAGGATTTGAGAGGTCTTGTCAAGAACCAGCAATGTGCCTGTAATGTATGAAAGGAATTTTTAGGTGCTCTTTGCCCCCTTTTCCTTCCTGAATAGCACATATCATGAAAACTGAAATTGAGAGAACATTGTCAAAAATAAGCTATTCTTGAATACTTTTCTGAACCTGGGCATTAACAGTCATTCTGTTGAACAGCAAAGGTGCCAGTTTTCCTTTGATTTCACACCTTTAAATATTGTGAAGATATTTTTGTGAGAGCTCTAGTTCTGCTGTGAAATGTTGTGCAGTGCAGAATTTTTCGCTGCACTTGTGATGTCCTTCTGTATTGGACTTTGTATAAAGCCCCCTGACAACTAAGGATCAGAAGGAAATTATGAGTTTCAGCAGTTAACAGCTGTCATTTTTGTGTGTGTGTGTGAATGCTAATAACATTCTAGCCCAGTGGATGGATGAATCTACCCTCCCAAATTTAGCAAAGGTTTTCTTTCACTTAGCACAGAATCAGAACTTTTTTTCACCCCTCTTCACCAGGGTGATCTTTCATGTGGATCAAGTATGTGTTATTTTCACTGAGACCGGTGGGATATTTTGATCTCTAAGTAATTTTTACATCTTCAGTTTTGCCAATATGATTTTCTTTGCTTATTCATAGTCTTTGAAAGGGCTGGTTCTCATTACTGATGGATAAATGTGCATTCCAGCTCAATATGAAATAGTTGGGTGGAGAGAACAGCTGTTGATACTTCAACAATAATTTAGAAAGTCAGTGGGTTGTAGCTACAAAACAAATAAGCCAGATCGTGCACCTTAACCATGTTGAGTTTGAATTTACATTTAACCATTTTTGTTTCCTTGCACAAAGAACGTTACTGCATGAATAGTCCCATAGATCAATGGGAGTACTTACAGAACACAGTGTTGTCAATAGGATGCTGGCAGAACCTCATTCTTTTCTCTGAAATTTCCGCTTGCCTTTGCTGAACTAGTTCTTCTCCCTTCAGGAAAGCTACTTTGAGCTATTAGAGCTGTGCTCCAGGTCGGCTGCTAACAGTAGGCATTTATTTGTAAGTGATGTGGTATATGGTAGAGATTTCCATTCTTGGTCTGTAGGCAGCTACGTTAGTCCATAGTTTAGAACCACACACCATCTCCTTCTCCTTCCCCACTGCCAGTACTAAACACAGCAGAGAATTCCTGGTGCCCTAAGACCATGATTAGCAGGCATGTGTGTCTTTTGTGACCAGGTTCACTTTTCTCCCCTGTTAAAGGTGGCTGCATTTCTCCCTAAACGGTAAGGACACATAACTTCTGCTTTGAAGAGCTAATCACCGTAGTAGCTACAAGTAGCTACATTTACTGATCCATGGAAACAGAAAATAAGAGCAGAGAGGAAGCATTTTGGAATCCTATTTTTTTGTTCTTGTATAGGAAGGAACATCTTGTGGGATTTTAATGAGTTCTTGGGCAGAGCAACCCATAGTGCAACACTCCTCAATGTTCAAGTGGCCTTCATTGCCACACAAAATTTTATGCCATTGATAAATCTGTGTGCAGCTCATTTAATTGCTACTAATTTTTCTTTTTTTACCTTTCTATGCATTCACATATTTCTAAAGAGTGTGCCAGAAAGAAATGAAATAAAACAAATGAAATAAATAGTTTTGACAGAAACACAAGATTTGCATTGCTAATCTAAATTTATTTTTTCTTTGAAATTTTATTTTGGTAAGACTCTTGTTTTTATAGAAACAGATTTATTAGAACAGGGATTCATGGCATTTAAGACCATTTCCTAGACTGGCAGCTACTGGAGCAGCAGAACTTTTCAGAATGGTGTGTATTTACAGGCCCGATTGCCTGAGAACAAGAGCCCTCTCTTGATGAAATGTCATGACCTTTCCACATCAGTTTGTCATTGTTAACTTTCTGGTACGCTGAAACTAGCCTCTAAGAACAAGAGGTGGCAGTGCTTTGTAGTTCTAAAACATTTGGTCTTGCCTACAAAAGCTCAAATGGTCAACAGGATACTTTGATTATAAATATTAGAGAAAAAGGTCCCTAATGCTTGATCGCTGCTCTGTAATTACAAACCATTGTCTGTAAAGATGTAGAAATGATCAAGATTAAAACTTGCAGAAATCTTATTTTACTGTCTTCAACTCTTGGTCATTGTTTTATTTGGAGTTACCGCTGTCAAAAATTTCCTTTTTGTCAGATCTTGCTGTCAAGCCTGAGATGATTTATGATACTATTCAACTTGACACCTGAATGGTTGTGGCAATGATAATAAGCTAACTTTATTCCATTAGTTTCATTGCTATTGATTCAGTGAGTTTTTCTTCTGTCTTGGCATAAAGATGGTCTGTTTCAATATTTGAAAACCATGTACCCATAGGAATTAATTTCATGCATTTTTCTTTTGATGAAAGCTTTGTAACATTTTCAGAAACTATATCCTTTATAAAAACAAAGCCTCCAAACTAGTTGACAGGGAAATACAATTCAGGCTAGTTAAATCTTTTATGAGCTAGTGGAGGCCAGTTTTTAAATGAAAGTTTCTGCAGTTTTTATCATGTTTGATTCGTAGATTTTTTACTTCATATTAGGCTACAGTGAGTTACCATCAGCACATTTTACTTGTCTAGACTACAGCCTCTTAAATATAATTTATGTCCTGATAATGAAGTTAGGGATTTATAGAACCCTGAAACACTACCCCTTAATGCATCTTTCTTTTGTCTTTGTTGAGCCTTTTCCTCTATGCATATCTGTAGCTCTCTTCTTCTACCTTATTTGTCACCTTGATAGAGCCACCATTTGGCAGGGCAGAGTTCTACAAAGGCAAAAGTAGGATCCTGCCCCTGGGGAAGCAAAACCAGTACAGGTTGAGAGCAGACCTGCTGGAAAGCAGTTCTGTGGAGAAGGACCTGGGAGTCTTGGTGGACAACAACGCTGAGCCACGAGCCATAGCCATGAGCCCGTGAGCCAGCAGTGTGTCCCTGTGACCAAGAAGGCCAGTGGTATCCTGAGATGTATGAGGAAGAGCATTTCCAGCAGGCTGAGGGAGGTGATCCTGCCCCTCTGCTCAGTCCTGGTGAGGCCACATCTGGAGCTCTGTGTCCAGTTCTGGGCTTCTCAGTTCAAGAAAGATGAGGAATTGCTGGAGAGGATCCAGTGGAGGGCTACAAAGATGATCAGAAACACCTCTCTGCTGAGAAAAGGCTGAGTGAGCTGGGACTGTTTAGCCTGTAAAAGACAGAGGGCAATCAATACATCAGTTGTCAATACATGCACATATCTTAAGGGTAGATATGGAAAGGATGGTGCCAGGCTCTTTCCAGGGCACATGGGCACAAACTGAAACACAGGAAGTGCCTTCTGAAATATGAGAAAAAACTTCTTTACTCTGCGGGCGACAGAGCACTGGAACAAGCTGCCCAGAGAAGCTTTACAGTCTCCTTTTCTGGAAGAATTAAAAACCTGCCTGGACATGATCCTGTGCAACCTGCTCCCATGCTTGAACAGTGACACTGAACTAGATGATCCCCAGAGGTCCTTCCAACCCCAACACTTTTGCAATTCTGTAATTCTGCAAATCTGTTCAGAAGCTGAAATTGACCAAACACTGTCAGATTGTTGATTGTCAGTGAAAACAGCTCTAAAGGTTGTTTAGCTACAGTAGTTGTCACAACAGGGGATTAGCTTTTCATCCCAATGCACTACGTATTGACAGCAATGGTGGTATGGAGAGATATCTGCATGGAGATATCTTTGTTTCCTTAGCAATCAGGATGTTGGAGGTTAATACAAATTAAAGCACTTGCTAATATATGCTATCAAGAGCAAAAAAAGTAAAAGCTGAACAGAGAGGCAAACTCTTCCAGCAGCAGGAGGATATGAGGATATTATCTAGGCATGTTCTCATGACAACATCATCTATTACATGGTATGGGAATGATCAGGAGAAATTCTCTGCTCAGGAGCACTGGCATGGGGCTGTGACTTCCACAGGATGACAGAAGGAGCTTTGCTCTGTGAGGATGTCAGGGAATCTTGCACACAGCATTAAGTTCTTACCGGAAGAAATGGTATTAGCAAATGTTAAAACTCATCAGGACTTGCAGGAAGACTATAAAAGGTGCCAAAACAAAACAAACAAATTATCTGCTTTGCAAAATTATGTGTCTTATTAGGTGAACAAAGTATCTTCTTATTTTCCCCTCCACTACCCCACAGAAAATTTTGCATGGCTACAAGCACATAGACTTTTAAAATAGAACTGGTAGCTGGAACACACGTAGGAGAAAAAACAAACAGAGAAATTAACCTTACTGGAGGAAGAGAGCAGTATATACAAAGTACAGTCAATAGATCTGAAAAAGATCGAGTGCATTACAATGTGATTTATTTTGCATTCCATAATCACACCAAATAATTCCTACTTCCACTATATTTATAATAGATACTTCTTCTTCTGTAGATTTCTGTTGCACTGGAAGTGAATTAATCTCTATTTCTTTTAGCTTCCCCATATCTACATTTTAAGCATAAGGGCATTTAAAATCATTTGATGTAGATCTTATCACAGTTATAGGATTGAGAGGTTATAAAGATCATTAAAACCAATTGGGTACCCTCAATGAAAATGCAGTGATAAAGCCTGTGCCTTTCTGTATGCCTTCCTTGGGAGCACTAATATATTAAGTAATAATCTTACAACTGCATCTCATGTTTTGTTTACAGCATAAATGACACTGAAATTCAGGCAATTAGTACAAACTCCTTACAAAGCCAGATATGCAATCAGCAAGTTGAAGCAGCACAAAATCCATCAGTGCTGCTAGACATTTTTTGCTGCCTTTCTGAGTGAAGTTGATTCTCATTTTCAACAGGCTGTGAAAACATTCCAATAAAATATTTTTTTAATTGTAAATACTTCAGGAGTACAGCACTGAAAGGTGCCATCTGAATCTTTGCATTTACTTCCTCCACAGTCACACATACCTTCAAAACAGAAGGCATATGAGAAGCCACCAAATACTCTTCTGGGTATCTCCTAGGAAATATGTGATCTCCAGCATACAAGGCTTCAAAATGGTGCATTGTGAATCAACTCTGCACTATAGATACAAAAAAATTCCTCTTACTCCTCTTAGAACTCAGGATTCTGCTCTACAAGACTCTTGTATTAATTTTTCTTATGTCAGATGGAAACTGTAGGGAAAGTAAAACTTTCATTGGTTATTTTTATTTTAAAGTTGCAATAAATGAAGCATTGTAGAAAGTAATGGGGCACTGTATTATACATTATTATGTATTAGCTGTGGGGAGCTGCGTCCTTTAGTTTTTCTGGTTTATAGCAGCACCATGTGTCAAAAAATACTGAGCCAAAAATATGTAAGGCCAAGAATTTTGCAGCCTGATACCTAGCCTTGTCCTAGTGGATTATTGACCCAGGAAATAGATAATCATTAGGAAGAGCAACTGAATATGGTCCAGGACAAGACAGGACACTCTGCTGGCCCAGAGCTTAGCATTTTTCTCTGACAGATAGGAAATTTTAGCTTAGTTTGCTGCCATTTTAGCAAAAGTAGGAGAAAAGTTGCACATCTACTTATGAATGAGCATTTTGGTTGCTGAACTGCTGGTATGAAGACTGGCATGCTTCTTTCTTTGGAGCTGTGGTCAAAAAGGAGGAAGTGATTATCTCAGTGAAGAGGTCCATGCCTTCAGATCCTCAGCAGAAGAAGACTCATTCCTGTACAAAGATTTGTATTCAAAACCTGTAGAAAAGCAAGGGTCTCCAGATCCCCAACTCCTACAATGAACATCTGTGCACTATGTGCCAGCCTTTGTGGATGCCATGCTAAGACTCCAGACCGATGTTAACATTTTCCAAGCATTGATGCCAGTTAAAAAAAAATCATCTCTGCTCACTGCCAGCCAGTCATTGTTTTCGCTTTACTCGTTCATCTTGAATCCCTCTTCAACTATATTTATGTCACTCTCTATATGAAAGAGTAAATGGTTAAATGAACAGGAACTTAGATGAGTTTTGCCTCTAACAAAATTATCATGAACAGGATTTGTAGGCACCTTGTTCTTCATCTGTAAAAGAGTGAATGAATGTGAGAAGATGGGGTTGGCACTGTGAAGCAGAGCCTGATTCCTGCATGAAGAACAAGAACTATCAGTAACAATAATCATACTGAGAAAGAGAATTTTTGCCTCTCTACTCACTTTTGAGGGAGTGACATTTTGTAGTGAATATGTAAAGAAGCCTGGAATATTTTCTGTTGTACAAAAAAAAAAAATCGCTATGAGTAACTTGTGTCTGCATGAAGTTCCATGCAAACTGAAATCTCTACTGCATCCCATTGTCTTGATGTGAAGTGAATCATGTAAGCAGGACTTCCATGTGACGTTGTGTCTGAGTGCATGTTACCATATAAGGTCTTATTCAATGTCATTACATTAATTTACATAGGAGACAAGAGTGCTGCTGTTCAAGCTAAATAAGAACATTTGCTTTTTAATTTGTATAGAACTATAAATAAGCTAAATAAAGTTACATCTCTTCTGTGGTATCTTTCTGATGCAGGATCCATGTATTTTTAATGAATGAGACCAAAGCAAAAGCAAGCATGCTGTTGCACATCTTATGAGTCATGATTTAAACAGTTATAATTTCAAACTTATTTTGGAACTTGACATCTAAACACTGGATTTAGCAATGCAAATTCTGTCATCCAGTCTTTTAAATTCTTACTATCTGGAGCAAGGAAAGAAGTTTTATCTTGCTTTTATTTCCTTTACAGAATATTTGCTTTTCAGACTAAATTTTGTAAAGTGTCACTTATTTCATCATTTTTAGATTTCAATTTCTGACTCCTGGTATGGATGAGATAATTATACCAAAACCTGACTATAATGAAAAAAATGTAGGGTGATACCCCCATATGATAAATGAATATTGTGGTTTCAGCTTTCAGTTCTCAGTAAAGAAAAGGCCCTGCATAATGTCAGTTGCTCTGAAAGCCAATCTGCAGTATTTCATATACATGACAAATTATGCTGCATGGACGAACTCTGGGGATTAGAGACACAGAAGAGCTTTTTTACAGAGTCTGTTTTGCAATCCATTTGATCTCCTCTCCTATTGTTTGTTCTCATATTTAAAACTATTAGAATATGTATTTGCATATCCTTTTCTTGGAAAAATTACCTGAAACAGGTAAGCAAAGCATTTATCCTTTGTGGGTGGAATAATGCTTTCACATGCATTATACGGGCATTAGTAAGTTTAACAATAGTCTGTACTAGTAAAGACTTGAATTGAGCCTTGCAAAATTTAATTATGTTCTATGCAAGCTTTATGTTTACACTTTCAGTCAGCATAATTAATTTCCTTCTGTAGTGACATCTTTATCCCTTATTTATGCTGTGTTTTACATTTGTTTTGGAAAAAAAAAAAGGAGGAGCGAGACAGACTACAGTTGTTTGCCCATGTTCTTAAGAGCGTGGGGCCTCGGTTACATCAGAGTAACGTATCATTGTGGGAATAAATGCTAAACTAGTTGAATAGTGAGGTGAAAATCAAAGTTTACAATTAAAAAAGCCCTCAGGCTTTTTTCGTGATTTCTAAAATGAAGACAGAAAAAATATTACAGAAAAAGCCTTCCATGCCACTGTTGTAATGTCAGGTCTTGATGGCTTAGTTTGCAAAGATATCAAAGGCCCTGCTTAGTGAAATTCATGGCAGACTTCTGGCATGGGATCCAGGCTGAATCCATTTGTGAGAAGCAGGAACATGTGATTCTGCAGCCTGAGCTTCACAGTGGCTGGGCAGCAGACTGTTGTGAATAGTCTGACCATCTGTGGGGGAAAAAAAATAACCCTGAAACTTTGCCCCCTGTGAGTTGTAGGATGAGCTGTGTCCTCGGAGTATCCACTTCCACTCTCAAAAAAGAGTAAGGGAGCTCTTCTAACAAGCAGTCAGCACCAGCCCACTGTCCAGCTGTGTAGCTTGGAGCAGGCTTTGTGTAGCCAGATTTCCATGTGTTCAGAGACCACTGCCCAGCATTTTTTGGTAGTGTTGTTTTTTTGTTTTTTTTAATGGGACATTCAAAAATCTACAGAGACAAATACTACTGTCATTCAGGAAGTGTGGAAACAAAAGTTTGGAATGGGCTGTAAAATTCTGGCTTGACTCTGAGAAAATATGCATATAAAGGGAAGGCATTATTTAAGATATATTTACTTTTAAAGAGTTTTACTTAGGTAAACCATAAACTTAACATAAAGAAAAGAAAAATTAGCATAGCAGCTGAGGATAATTCGGTTAAAACTGTATAAAAAAATCTAATTCTTGATGGTCCTGTTATTTGACATTATTCTTTTCCCTGGAGTTTTCTTTTCCAAGAAAACCATCCAAAAATCAGAAAAAATAGTAAGATAAAGTAACAGCAGCCAACAATGTCCTCAGCAAAAATCTTTCCTTCATTGTTAGCTTGATATTGAGAAATTTACTCTACATTTATGATTATACTATATGCCTTCTGTTGTTTGCAATCACTCATTATTCCTCGTGATAGAGACAGACAAGTAGCTGATGTTTTTTGCCTTTGACATTGCACTATTACTAATGTTCATCACAACATTTTCTAATATCCATGGGCTTTTTTTAATATGAAATTGCAAATGCTGAATATTATCCCTCCATCTAGCTTGTGTGGAGTAAAGCTACTTGCTCTGAATGATAGACTCTATCTGGAGTTTAACCACACAAATTTGTTTAGAGAAATGGCCACTCTGAGGCCAGGATGAAATAGAGATTGCACAGAATTATCAAATGCCTTTCCTAATTTTTATTCATAAGCTTCTACAAAAGCAGAACCGGAAATTTAAAGGTTTCTTGAAAGAGCTTGACCTCCACCCCTTGCCCTGAAACTTCTGCTGGCAATGGAGTAAGTGCAACAGAAACAAATATCAGAATCTTCATCCAAAAGTCTGCACATGTGACAGAGAAATCTGAGTTCTTTTGGGAGGAAGAATAATGATATCTTTTGTTATTTGTAAAGATGAGTAGAATTTTAGTCTGATGAAGAGAAATTAGATCTTATTTTTTAAAACATGTATGTTGGGAATGGTTATCTGAAAACAAAGCCTACTTATGACAAAGACTTATATTTCCAAGGGGAAAAATTCTGTAAGGATCCAGAAAAAAGGGCATATATACCCAGATAAGCTTAATTTCCAACAAAACTGAGAACAATTGACCAAAACAACCTGTTAATATGAAGGTCCTAGAACTGCTTTGAGAATGCTCTAAGATGTTTCCAGAAGAGACTCAGTATATGCACTATTATTAGTCACCTTTAAAACAAAGAGAAACCCACAAGCCAAGAGTATATTGGTCTAAACAAGTCAGTGCAGGACTAGGTGACCTCATAGCATAGCAGATGTTAAGAAGTCATACTTGTTTACAGAAAAGATGGTGCATATGTCAACATACAATCCCAGTTGAGAATGGGCAATAAAAACAGTATTACGAAAAGTTATATTTGTTTAGCAAAGAAGAAAATGTGTCTCTCAAAATACTTAGGACCTGCTTTCACAAAAGTTTTACTTTCTCAGGAACTGCATCATTTATTTCCTTTGAAAATAAGCCTCTGACTTATCCATTTAAAATAAAAAAAGAGAAATGTATTGCCAGATGTTTTTATATTTGTGATAATTCCTCATTCTCATTCTTTTGAGACATAGCACATTCTGAAACCAAAACCTGTATGATAAAAATAATTCTTCTCTGATAGAATTGAAACAGATAAGGTGACTTGGGTATACTCATAAAAAGTATGAAAAAGGAATTCAGAGGAAATCTTAAGGAAAGAATCTGTCACTACACCAGATGATTCACTTTGTTGTTGCTATTCTATCCCAAGTTTTAGTTAACTTAAAAATGCATGATTAGAACATAATCTGTAGGATTGAAAATACCAATATCCATTTGCTGTTTCTACCAACAAAACTTCCAGCACTTGTCTAGCTGGTACAGTTAAAATCCAGAGAACCAAACATATTTGTGAGCTGTCTTCAATGTCAATATGAATAAAAATGGGGCATGATTATTGTAAATATTTCTGGATACAAAGCATAAAAGGAATAGATAAACTATGGTTGGTGCTGGCAACTTTGAACTATTATATATAGCAAATACATTTGTTGGTTTACCTAGTCTGTCCATATCCAGGAAAAAATATCTGAAGAAACCCTGCTTGTTTTCTGCTTCTAAAGCTTGGAGGAAACAAACAAGAAGCAATCTTGGCTTCTAGTTTTATTAGTAGTTGAACATATGAGAAATATAACTCTAGGTGACAGAATGTATTTAGGTGCTCCAAAAAGACAATATAGTCAAATTGATGAGTTGAAATAACATGTGAAAAGAATCAGGTGAATAAATACAGACTATGTTTAAACTAAGATAAATATTCCATCCATGAGACTGTCATAGAAAAAAGAAAAAAAATAATAAAGGAGAGACAATGTTAGTATCAATAGCTGTGAGTCCTGACTTGCAAAGGCTTTCTGACTCTGAAGTCAAGGCAAGTGCTTGTTTATAGGCAATACAATTAAACCATGATTTGCTCCAGGGCAACTGCCTGACTGTGAGGGAAGGATTCATCCTCTGCTGATGGGTTTTAAAGAATTAAAGGACACTGATAAATATTCCTCAGAAGAACAAGCACCTTTGCTGGTTATAGCCTAACAAAATTTGATGAGGACTCTGGCTGTGTATAAAGAGAGCTTCTACCTTCCGTTGCACCTGATGTAAATGGAACCAGGAGCTTCCTTTGTCAAAGATGCTCATGGCTTGAATAAGTGAGTGTTTCACTGGATAGAAAACTGGCCTGATGGCCTGGGCCAGAGAGCCAAGAGAGCCACATCCAGCTGGCAGCCAGTCATCAGTGGTATTCCCCAGGGCTCAGCACTGGGGAATACCTCTGTTTAGGTATTTACCAGTGATTTGGATAAGGGGATTGAGAGCATCCTCAGTCCATTTGCAGATGATGCCCAAGGCTGCTGGAGAGCAGGAGGGCTCTGCAGAGGGATCAGGACAGGCTGGATCAATGGGCTGAGGACAGTGGTATGAGGTTCAACAAGATTAAATGCTGGGTTCTGCACAAGGTTTACAATAACTCCATGCAGTGCTAAAGGCTTGGGAAAAGTGTCTGGGAAGCTGCCCAGTGGAAAAGGACCCGGGCGTGCTGGCTGACACAGCTAAACCTGATCCAGCTGTGCCCAGGTGGCCAAGAAGGCCAATGGCATCCTGGCCTGTATCTGCAATAGTGTGGGCTTCATGATCC
>VXBQ01012690.1:2032603-2211804 GCA_013400175.1 Phainopepla nitens
TTCCAACCTAATTGATTCTGTGGTTCTGTGGCCAGCAGGAAGAAATGGCCTCAAGTTGCACTAGGAGAGGTTTAGATTGGATAATAGGAAAAATTCTTTCACTGACAGGGTTGTTGAGCATTGTAATGGGCTGCCCAGGGAAGTGGCTGAGTCTCCATCCCTGGAGCTGTTTAAAATATGCATAGATGTAGCTCTTAGGGACATGGTTTAATGGTGGACTTGGCAGTGTTAGGTTAATAGTTGTACTCAGTACAACTGATACTAGAGGCCTTTTCCAACCTAAATGCATCTGTGATTCTGTATGATGGTCATTGCTGCCATCCAGCGCCTCTGCACAAGTTAAATGAGTCATGACCTCAAGGGGTGTGAACTTTTGTAATTGCTTTGGAAACAGCAGCAAAAGTGAATATTCCCCTTAGATATTTATTTTCCACTAGAGCAGATATAATTTACATGCATTTTTAAACAAATATACCTATGGGCAATAGTAAGTGTAACACGAAGACAACCAAAAAGTGATGTCCTTATTGCAAAGGATAAAAGTAACACATCACCCAGCTGCTTAATGATCCCTAGTATTACTTGCTAGACTGCTCTGGTTACATTTAGCTACTCCTAAGTGATTAGAATAGAGCAGTTAAAAAAGAAAGTAAAAATAGTATGTCCTTAGATTTCTTAATAATTGCACTATTATTGCAAAAATTTAATAGAAAGAGAAATAAATTCCTAAACAGGTCAGAAACTGAAGTGCAATTAAGAGATATGGTGCCTTTCCCTACGTAAGAGTAGATGTCATTGTCTGCATGAAAACCTTTAGAAGGGTGGAAATGCATCGTTCCATAACTTCTGCCCTGTAGGGATAGCACAAGAGAGAAAAATTCAGATGTAGTTTCAAAAGTCAGAGAGGAAAATTTAAAACTTAACCTTCTGGTGTTAATTGTGGGATTGCTCATAATAAAATGTTCTGGGCATACCATTTAAAGTTGTTTTTCAGCTGACTCATTGGAGAAAGCTTATTCATTCATCAGAGAATAATTCAGCATGGAAACATCTCATAGTGAGCAGACTTATGCTGAAGCTATGGCCTGCCCTGAGGGAACCTTCAGTGGATTCCTTCCCCAGGGCAGAGGCTGTAATGTTGGTGGTTTCGACCGCTCTGCAGAGTGCTGTGCATGGATGATCTCCTCATGGTCATGAAAAGGAAAACATCTGAATTTCCAGTTGATGGGGAAATGTGAATTGTTGGACTTCGGTTATACAGCTCCAAAGGGCTCCTATTTCTTCTTCCACGTGCAAATGAGCAAAGAAGGAGAGCTGATGGGTGGAGCACATTACACTTGCCCTGGAAAGAAGTGGAAGCCAGCACAAGGTTTCTGTAGACTAAGTGAAAAGCTGTGAACTTCACTATGAATTTATGAATCAAAATGCACATTTCTTGGCCCATTATTTCACACCGAAGTTGTAAAATCATGTACTTCCCCTTTCCAGGATTACATGCAAAACACAGCTGATTCAAAATCTAGATTAATATTTCTTTTTGTGAAGGAATATAGATAAAAATTAGGCAAATTAAGTTAATATTCCTGTTGGGTAGACACTGATATATTTATTGTCATCTGGAGATCATTTAGGGAACAAAGAGAATTTTAAAACTAAGTTTTCATTTGTATGTACATATTGTTCTTTGTGTAACTAAATGCCTAATTATGTTGCTACCAATTAATTTGCTGGAACACAGACAGGATATGTTGTACTCATACTGAACATGAATTGCTTTGAAGTCTTCTGCTGGATTGCACAACTTCAAAATTTTATAGGTCTTGCACCAATATTAGAAAAACTGCCTTGAAATGCTGTTCTCCACTCCCTCATCTCTCTTCCTCAAATCAGTAACAGATTTTCAGTTTTTTGTGTCTCAAGAGTAAATGTTGTGAATTCTTCCCACGTTTACAATCTGATGCAATTTAAGACTGGAATCCCTTAAAAGAATTCTGCCTCTGAAAAATCAGAATTTTTATAATTGACTCAATGGCTGAGCCAAGTGATTTGCTCCATGCTCACCATCTTTCACATAACCAAGGTAATAAACCCAGAAAAAGTAATGAAATATGATATTTGCACATTTTGTTAGAAAGCTATATAGTCCAGAATCCTAAATGACTGTAATTTTGTCATTCAGGAAACCATTCTTCCTTGTATTCTATCACACTTAACTGAAGAATATAAAGCTCTGGCCAGGTTTTCTTACCACAAAGAATATAATAAAAAGTAAAAAAGCAAGTAGCATTTAAATTGCACTGTTAATTTGGAGAGAACCATTTAGAATTTAGCATACTGCATCAGATTTTAAGACTTGGGTAATCTTATTTTAGCATTTACTTATATTAAGATTCTTAACTATTTCTTCTCTCATTGTCTCTGAAAATGGAAGCCCAGTGCTAACAGACCATTCAAAATCTGTGACAGAGATGCAGGAAACTTAAATAATGCATAAGGACAGGGAATAGAAAGATATTTTTCATAATTTACTATTTTAAATCATGTTGGTACAAATTCTTAAAACAAAATATACAAATATTTGACAGTACCCAAAAGCAACCTTAATTAAAAGAAAGCTATTCCTAGGGTAGGCTGCAATAGTTATATTTTTCTGCTTCAAAATCTTGAACTGCTCTCTTAGAAACCTTTTTGTTGCTGTGCCACTAGACCATAAAAAAAGAAAGATAGTTTTATATAGAAAGGTTCTTGCTCAACTTCTGAGACAATAAAAAAGGAGGTCATAGGTGATACTTCTATTAGTGTTGCCTTGTTTATGTCATGGATCAATTTTTTTTTCTAAAATTTCATATAAACTTGATTAAAAACATCAAACCCACGCAACTGAGCTTGCATTCAAGTGATTGTAATAAAATCCAGTCTTCTGCTTTCTTTAGGATTGTTCAGCTCTAACCTGAATTGGGCAAAACATTAAATACTTCTTTCTTACAAGGTCTATTTATTTCAGAGAGCTCTAGGTATACATTTGCTCAGTTCTTCTGCTCTTCATTGCACAGATGGAAACAAGCCTAGATATGTACGTAGGAACATGCGTGAGCTGTTCTGCTGCAAAGGTTTTGCGTGCCTCAGAGTCTTCCAGAACCCTTTGTCCTGTTCTCAGGGAAACAGCTGTAATACCTAGCACAGCACTCTAACTCTGCTCAAATTCACCAGTTTTTTACTTCAACGAGAGAAGAGAAAATACTGAATACTGATTGCTAAAGCAATGATATCTTTCATTTCCAGAATAAGAGGACAAAGTGGGTTTATATGAGATAGTTTCTTAACTGTTACAATAGCAAAAATGCCATCTCTGTGGTGAAAGTTTCAACACTCTGATCTAAAAAATCTAATACATCAGAGACTAAAATGCCAGCTTGTTTGTTAATTTTACATGGAAATGGTTCTGTTTCTCTTTAATAAAAATTGATACATGTCTGTAATTCTTTTACCTATAAATAAAAATTTTATAAGCTACAATAAGAGTTTTGATGACAATCATGGTTAGATTTAGGCAGTTTTTCAATATAATTTTCTAGCCTGCATACCCAGGACAAGACAGATATTCTCAAACAATATCTGAATGACTACCATATCCAGAGGAAATATATTGTTATCTGTGATCTTGACACATCAGCCCATGAATTATTACTAATTTTATCAGAAACTGTCCCTCATCCTCAGATATAATATAAATAAGAACTTTAATAAGGCTGATGGAACAGTCAGAGACTGCTGTTTCTGAAGATGACAATATTCTCCTGTAACACCTCCATGACCTCCCTCCCTTGCTGTGCTCTCCTGGTACAAGAGCAGTGCTCACACTGTGGCCAAGTGCCACACTCAGCTTCTGAAAAGTAAGAAGAAACATCTTCCTGACATCAAAGTAAAAATGCCAAGTGACGTGGAACTAGAGAGAAAGATGATTTTGTTTTAAAAAAAGTGATATTTCTGACACTTTTTACACTGTGTGCCTGCTCTACTCTTTTAAGTAGCATTCGCATTTGCCAAAACCCCCAACTTATATGTAGGAGGCAATGGAGCAGAAAAACAAGGTAACCTAAAACCCTGTGGAAGTAATCCCTTCCTTGGCCCAAACTGATAACGGTGGAGTCATCTCGGTTTTTCACTGTGGAGTGAGACCTCTGTAACATGATAGAAAGTGCTGCATAGCATCACAGTCACAAATTGGGAGTAATAGGATTTAAACTGAAGGGCTATGGGATAACTTGACACCTCAGAACAAAACTGCTGCAGAGACCTGCTTTTCATTATGGTTAGTCTAGTGGCAGAGCTTAAGGTAGAAGTGGAAAGGAGTCTTAGGGAGAAAGGGAAATAGACGGGTGGAGTTACTCCCTTCCAACACTGAGAGAATCTCAGAGGGAGTCAAAGGAGCCCCACTTCTCTTGCTATGTGGCAGAAGGAGGAGACCTACTAGATAGGGGAGATTGTGAATGGGTCCCTACTAGGGGAGGTCAAATAATCCCCTCTCAACACTCATCACCTTCCCAGGTGCCCTTACAGAATAGGTACAAGGCCCTGGGTTCAGAGGGTCAGGCAGATGACACTAGAGAAAAAAACCTGTCTGGAGGGTCTCCCAGTTGGACTTTCGCTGCCAGATGGATATTAGCCTTGGGTATTAAGAAGAAAAGAAAGACAGATGTAGCAGTTGAGTCTCTTCTGAGGGGAACTGAGGACCCTGTATGTCGACAGGACCCTTCCCACAGGGAAGTCTACTGCCTTCCTGGGGCCCAGGTGTGGGATATTACCAGGACACTCCCTGAACTAATTCAGCCTTCTGATTATTACCTGGGATGCTGATTTGGAAAATACCTTAAAACCAAGGGGTGCAGGAAGGATGGATGCACTTAAAGAAAGAAGTTTTGAAGGCACAGGAGCAGGCTGTCCCTACAGGGCAAAAGATGAGCCAGCGGTGAGTTCAGACACAAGGGAAACCAGTTTTTCCCTCACCTTTGCTGTAGGCAGCTAGAGCTGCCACAGATCTGATACCTTCTCATTACACTGAAGTCCAAAGTAAGAGGTGGAAAGGCAGGGGAGGATTTTTAAAAATGTTTTTTGGGTTAGGATATCACGTAATCAAGACCTGGAATACAGATGGGAGTTTCCAGTCTGGGAGCAGTGAAAAGCCCTATGGATCCTGTACAGGACTGACTGGCTCCCTTCCTGGTTTTGATACTGTGCTGCAAGGTTTTTGGGAGCTATTCTACACAGCAATAACAACAATAAAGCCAGAACTCAAAATTCATAAACTACAGAGTCTCCTGTATAAGAACAAGGACAAAGTCACCTTAGACACTCTTGCTGTTGTCAGTCAAGCAGGGGACTTCGATTTTTTTTTTAATTTGGATTGAAAGGGATGTAAACCAGACAACAGATATAATATACTACAGTCATTTTTATGTTCTAAAGTGCCCCTTACTCATGGTACCTCAAATGGCTCAGGGAAAAAGATACAGAGGTAAACTAATTAACTAAGTAAATAAATAATTTTGTTCCAGCAGAGACTTCTGGAGAACTAGATTTTCCCTGTAAAACAGTGATCCTGGGAGTGATACAAATTCTTGTTACCCAGCTGGTTTCAGCAAACAGAAATGAATCCTGCCTTGCAGCACTCAGAATAACACTGGGCTTCTTCCCTGGGCAGGCCACTGCTGCAGCTTCCAGTTTTCGGAAATCTTTGGAATAGATTCAATTTTCTGAAATTCTATGGAATACTGACACTTTCATGATAGGAAATGGTCTGTGTGAGCACAGTCTTAAAAACTGTCTGCCTCTGGGAAAAACCCTTGCTACTGTGCAAATAAAATTGATGCATTAAGATATAAGGTCTAATTTGATGTTATTTTGTGAGGGCCTTTGCTTTTGTATGGCTCGTCCTACATCTGTTTGCCTGGAATGAATGACATATCTGACCTTTTTAGTTTCAACTGCAAACCACAATCCATTTGCTGCATTCCCATGTGTTGCCATTTGCATTTAATTTGCAATTTCTGATGAAATTTTGGGAGGCCCTGGTCTGCAGAAATCAGGACCTGGTTCACTGAGCCATAACACTGAAGCGTCATCAGCTGTGGCAAGGATTATCAAAATTAAAATATCTTTTTTCTGCCCACTATGGCCCCTCAGGAATAAGAAGGATGATGAAAAGGGCTTGGGAATATTGGTGGATGAGAGATTGGACATGACCCAACAATGACACGTCACAGCCCAGAAAGCCCAAGTGTGTCCTGGCTGCAAGTATTCACTGGTCAGCACGGTGCTGCTTGTGCTGAATAAAGAGTGATGCTAGACCATGCACTGCATACATACGGCAGGTTAAAGGGCTAACTCCCGTCAGATATGCATAGAACCAAAGATTGTGGATTTCCACGATCTCTCTGGGCAATACAGCATTCTACATCCTCCCCTTAACTGTGGCTTCACCCAATGTCTGTGACCTGAGGCAGCCCAGATACAGAAGAACAACATCTCCTGGGGGACTAGAAAGCCAGTGAAGGCTTAAGTCTGATTTTAAGTTCTGTGGTGTAACCTAGAACCAGAAGTTTCGAAATATCAAGGTGCTGGATTTAAATAAATCTGTTGAAAGCTGCTATACTTACATTCCATTTCAACATCTCCTGAAAACATTGAAATTCTGTCACCAACTCCACTAGGAACAGAAAGTGTCACCATTAGAGCCTCTTTGTCTCTCTAATGTCAATATGAATATTGGGAGATAGGTAATTTCTATAATATCCATTGAAAATTTCATTACAGGAGAGAGAGGGATTGTTTGGCTACCTATGAGGATTTTAATTTGTCCAAACTGGAATGGAGGGGGAATCCAAAATGTCAACTTGCAATGCTTCAAATCTGTCCTTGAAATCCCAGCTTCCGAGGCCATACTTGCAATTCTCTTTATTAGGACAACTCCACATTATAAAATAGTATTCATTCATTGCTAAAGGCATATGTCTTGAGATCCTTGAACCTCCTTCATTTATGTCAGAGATGTTCCAAAAATACTGAACTAATACAAAATAAAAGATATCCCAATGTTATTCACTTTCGTATTATTTATTTTATTATTTACTCTAATACCATTATTCTAACATAGCACACTTTATAAAAAAAAGTTTTAAGAGCAGTTGAAATTTTTAGAATTTTGTCAACAACATTTGTCTGTGCAAATAGCTGTGAAGAAGCTGTAATTGTGAAGCTTTTTCTTTCTTCTATCATATAGACTTTGCCATCTGTGTCACTGGCTTTGTAAAATTTTTTGTAGCATATTTATCTTCAGGAAGGCAAGAAACGCATTTCTGACATAATTATAATATAGCAACAGAGAGCAGGGGCACATCGATATAGCACCTTGTAAATGTAAAATAAATACATTTCCCATGCTCAGAACATAGGAATGGAGCCAAAAGGAAAATAAATCTGCAGCAGTTAAAAGTTCTCTTCCAGTAAGTTTTTTAGAAGGGTGGGGTTGGCAGTACCCAAGTCTCCAAAGAAAAGGGACAACCTGATTTTCTCTTACTTGGTCCCAAAACTGCCTTTAGACCACAGAAGGGAGAACCTGACCCTACCTGGCTTAGTGCCCTTGAACTCCACTAGGACTTTAGCTCTGAAGGATCACCTCTGGGAGGAAATTATACCCTTGCTGTCAAGCAAAAGATGCTCATACCAAAGGGCAATCAATCAGGAATAAAACACACAAGGGAAAATTATGAAGGTGAGGTGATAGATGAGGAAACCTTTTGGATCCAGGCCACTGGTAAGAAAAGAAGAAAAAGCTATACATAGTTAAGAGAGGGAAAGAACACTGTTCTTGTGAGTGAGATCAGTGAACAAATTGTGTACCATCTGCAATGCAGATACAAATAACTCACAAAAAGATATCCTAGTCTAAGGAATAAGCTTCTGAACAGATTCTGGAAGCACAGTCTCACCACTTGTAAACAGGAGTTTGCAAGGCTCAAATAGTGATCTTCTGTTTAGCACGAAGGGGGGAATAACAGCTAGGGAGGGTGGCAGTGCTGGTGCTGTCTGTGGTCTGGCTGGCTACAGAGCACTGCTGGACAGTACTGAACAGGCAGCCACATCTGCCCCCCTCAGCAGGAGGAAAGCCATGGCCATGTGGATCCCTGCAGCATTTAGTTAGCAGTGGCAAAATGAAAAGCTTCAGGCTGGATCTCTGAAACATTACAGGAAAGTCACTGTGTACTACAGTTCAGGACCAAATAAAAATTCACACCGGCAAGGGAAAAGAATGTTCTATTGAAGCAAATGTTAAAACACAGAAATACATCTCACCTGGCAGTTTGTCGCATTTCACTGAAGTAACTGAGTGGGCAAGTGAGTTCACAGCACTAGCTGAAAGGATGCCTACCTTGATATCTGACTTGATGGCAATAGTAGAGGCAGGATGAGGTTGCAGATCCCTGCAGAGAGACTGTAGGCGCACTTATTCCTCACCCTTTCATCCTAGAGAAAAAAAGAAAAGCAAACATTCAGGAAACTGAGTGACAGATGAAAGAAATGGAAGATAAAGAATAGAGGTAGAAGATCAACCTCTGAACAAGCATTGAACAGCTGCACATATGCTTTACACAGAGCCAAATCTAGAGTGAAGAAGAAAATTAGGGGAAATGGCCCATATTTTTTTAGTAGAAGTTTGTCGGACTGCAAATAGCATGTGAGGATAATGCCTAACAGATGGGAACTTAATGGGAAGGGAGACAGAAAGCAATTTATGGTATATAAACTGTTCTGTGAAATGGCAGGGCAAAAGGAAGTGCTGAAGAGATTAGGGGTAACTAGCAAATGGTACTGAAAGTGAATGAGCTGTGGTCTGCTTGAGATAAATGAGAGCCTGCTTCTGTTGGCTGTGTTCTGGACAAAAGATAGAGACATAGATATCCACTGAAAATAACAAGAAAAAGTGCAAAAGGGACAGAGAACATTAGCACAAGTGCAAAGTCAATGTACAGAACACTAGTAAAACCTTAACTGGTGGAGTGTTTGTAGAAGTGCTCCACTGTCTTATATCTAAACTTCAGCAAAGGGAAGATGAGAAATCCGAAGAACTATATAGGACACACTTAGGAGTTAAAGATAAGGAACGAAATCTAAATTTTCTGTTACTTTCAAATAGCCATTGTAGAGGAGGTAATAAGAAAAGCATATTACTGTACATTTTTCTGTAGCCCCCCTTCATTTCCCCCTTGATACTGTGATCTTTTAACTGTTAGGCACATGCAGAACATGAAGCCATGACATTACTATGGTGCTTGGAGCATTAGGCCATACTTAACTCTTGATAGGATCATCAGACCAGGATCTCCATTAACCTTGCTTGTAGATCCTGCGTCTTGAGGGAAAGACCTCAAATCATGGTCTCTCATTTCCCAGCAAGGTGCTCTTAGCATACAGAGATAGGTTGGACTTAGGCAGTGACTCCTGCTATTAGGGCTTCTCCATCTGTGTGAATACTTAAATTCATATTTACCTGGACCAGGGAAAACAACCATTTGTTAAGGCATTAAGTTAGGAGTGAGAATTAGCAAGTGAACATTTGAATATTAAAAACCACAGAAATATTTCTGGGGTAGCCTAGCTGAAGAACTGAGCTCTAATAAGTGAAAATGTAATTAGGAGTTTTGAGATGAAGTGAGGAGCACTGTAATGGTAATGCTTGAAGACTGCAAGGAAAACCTAAGTAATACTAAACTAGATTGATAGTGTCCAAACTCTGCCCCCAAAATCCACAACTGAGCAACATCTAGGCTCTATGTGCAACACACAAGGCGAATGTGTTGGGACACAAAGCTGGTAGGAGTGGCTGATACCCCGGAGTGCTGTCCTTCAGAAGGACCTCCAGCGATTGGAGAGATGGGCAGAGATGAACCATCTGAAATTTATCAAAGGCAAATGCATGGTACTGCACCAGGGGAGGAAAAACCCCAAGAACCAATATAGGATGAGAGCTGACCTGCTGTAAAAACTCCATAGAGAAAGACCTATGGGTCCTGGTGGGTAACAAGCTGTTCATGAGCCAGCAGTGTGACCTTGTGGCCAAGAAGGTCAATGGTATCCTGGAGTGCATTAGGAAAAGCATTTCCAGCAGGTCCAAGGAGGTGATCCTGCCCCTCTACTTAGTCCTAGTGAGGCCACATCAGGAGTGCTGCGTCCAGTTCTGGCTCCTCTGTACAAGAGAGACATGGAGCTCCTGGAGCAGGTCCAGCAGAGGGCTACAAACATGAACAGGGGACTGGAGCATCTTTCCTGTGAGGCCGAGTGAGCTGTGCCTGCTCAGTCTTGAGAAGAAAAGACTAAGAGGGGACCCTATCAATGTCTATCAGTATCTGAAGGGAGCATACCAAGAGGATGGAGCCAAGCTCTGTTCTGGGGTGCTGACCAAAAGGACAAGAGGCAATGGGCAGAAATTGAGGCACAGGAAATTCCACCTGAGTATGGGGATGAGAGTCATTACTGTGCAGGTGACTGAGCACTGGGACAGATTGCCCAGAAAACTTCTGGAGTCTCCCTCACTGGAGGTATTCAAGGTCTGGACACAATCCTTGCTGTATAGTCTAGGATGACACTGCTTTCACAGGGAGGTTGGACCTATGTGGTCCCTGCTGACCTGACCCATTCTGTAATTCTGTGAATTACGTAGCATCTACAGAACCCAGCCTGTGGAGACAATAGACAGTGAAGATGACAGACTATACCAAGGGAAGTACAGTTCTTAAGTATTGCATCTTCGTGTGTATCTTGCCCAGACTGAGATAGCAGCAACTCGAATCCAGAGCTTACATCTCTGATTCTTCCCTGAAGTACTGGGGTTTTTTGAGGTCAAAGAGGAAGGATAACAAGAAACTTACTTTTTAATTCAGAGTCTAGAGATTAAGATTGTTAATTATGATGTGGTAGCCAGCCTCACCTTCCTTTCTGCAAGACAACATTTCAAAAGTCTGGAGAAGAGTGGATACTCTGAAAAATTAAATGAATAAAACACAAAAATCTTGTGAAAAGAGGTCAGTTTACTTAACATTTAAAAATGGAAATAAATATATGAGAGGCTGTTTATTGGCAAAGTAAAACATGACACTTAAAATTACTTTAAAAGCAGCAAGAATCATGACGTCAAGCTGAAAGCACAAAAACTGGAAAAAAGCATTCTATAGAATCAATTCTTTATGTCTGTAGTTAAGAATATCTTCCTTCATCTGTTGTATTGTATTCAGCGGATATTTAGTTGAATGTAGAAGGAAATTAGTAAGCCCCAGCATGTGTTAATGTGCAACTCATGTATTTTAATGGGTCTGTATTCACTTCAGTGCATCTACAAAACTCCTGCTAATAGCAAGTCATATTGTGTTAATGAGGTAGTGCAACACATTAAAGGCCATACAGTCCTGCAACAACAAAGCCTTGAGAACGACACAATTGAGATTAACGGTGCCCTATGGATTCTCTTAAAAACTAGAACTGGCTTGTCCCTGTTAAAGCACTGAATACTATTACTACAGCAGTTTGAGTTACAGTGACAGTCTAAAAATAACCAAAAAGTGTTTTTTATTAAAAGACCTTATTCTCAATACTGACTCTATAACTATTCACGTGGATACCAAAAACTTTTTAATAAGATTTTTTCTCCTTTTACTCTGCAATTGGCAGTCAAACAGATTAGGATGACCTCACTTTGTTGCAGAATCGTCACAGAATCACAGAATCAGAGACTCACAGACTATGCCGAATTGGAGGGAACCCACAAGGGTCATCAAGCCCAACTCCTGGTGCTGCACAGAACATCCCCAAGAGTCACACCATGTACCTGAGAGCATTGTCCAAATACTTCTTGAACTCTGTCTGGCTTGGTGCTGTGACCACTTCACTGGGCAGCCTGTTCCAGTGCCCAACCACGCTCTGGGGAAGAATCTTCTTCTAATATCCAACCTAAACCTCTCCTGACACAGCTTCAGGCCATTTCCTCAGGTCCTGCCACTGGGCACCAGGGAGAAGAGATGAGTGCCTGCCCCTCCTCCTTATGAGCATCTTCAGTACAGTTGTTGTGAGCCATGGATGCACAGTTGCCATGAACATCCTAATCCAGCTTGCTGAAACTTTGTTAACACTGGAGATGAGCTGGAACAATGTATGAAAATAAAGTGCAGGTTGTACCTGATGATAAGCTAAACAAAGTATTTAAGCAGTTTACTCCTGCATGTCCACAGGAGAACTAGCTCAGCTGTTACAACCCAATGCTTCCATAGAAAGGCTAGACTTCATGGTGAGAAACACATCTCAATTTATTAACAAAAGTCAAGGCTTATTATTAAATGCCATCATATGCACAATGTCATTGGTTAACCTGAAGCAGGCCTTCCATGCTGTAGCATGGCAATTTAGCTATAGGATTGTGGACTCATTGTAGAAAAGGTCTTGCAGCTTTATATAGATATAAATAGATTTATAATAGAAAAATAAGGTTCTACCAAATTATGATCAAAGTTTACAGAGTCCCCAAGATATGTTAGGAAATTTATGTAGAAAAGCTGTGGAATTTTCCCAAAATGGATAAAAGGATAAACAAGATAAAGGCTTACAGATTTGTTATTCATCTGGTGATATTTAAGGTTAACTGAAAGTTGACTTCTAATAACAAATGAAAACTTACACCTCATTTGAAAATAAACATGTGCCTACTGTTCATCTCTCTACAAGATGTAGGAGAACAGATGTATTGATGGAGACTGTGTTTGCCACAGGCCAGCTGGAGAGTGGACAGCCTGGCATGAGGAATGGCCATTTCTCTGGGAGAGGGGCCTCCCCTTGTCTTTGCTTATTGTGCCATGCAAACCTGAGGACTCAAAGACTGACATCTAACCCCATCACATGTTTCTCTTATAGGTAATTTTCCCCATTTTTCTTCAAACACCGTGTTATGTTTTGCTGCATTTTGTTTTACTAAATGTCAGATAATGTTTTAGGCTTTTGGACCTAAAATTCTTTGCATAGATTGAAGGGATCATGGTTGCCTTGCATGGTCTTCTTGGACAAATAATTAGTTGGTCTACTTTACCTATACAAATACCAGAGTACTTGAGAAAAAAATGACTGTGACACAAAAATTGAAAAATGAAGTATTCATATTAATCTTCTTTTATGTTTTGCAGAGGCAAATAAATCAATATCTTATAGGCTCGCATAACAATCAGCAAATAAAACTGGCAGATAGTGAATGCAGAAAGACTTCCCATTCATGCCATAAGTGGTTTATGACAGTAATATATTATTGATGCTCTGTCTACCCATAAGATTCAGATACTCAAATGGCTGAGCCCAAATGTCCCATAAGTAATTTTCCTACTGTACATAGTGTCCTTGTCAGGCTTTCTGAAATACTGGCTGACCAGCAAAAAGGTGGAATAAAAGTATGTGTAGACTGTAAATCAATCACATTCCTCTCCAATTGCATGAAAAAAGTTAAAATTTTGAATTTCTTAGCTATGCCCTTAAATCAGTCCTTTCCTATCACTTTCTCCAGCATGAGTGTACCTTCTTCTGAGGTTTTCCAGAATTTGTCCTATTAGATGTCCCCATATGCTGCAAAACACCTCCACACATCTAGTATTCTCTCTGCTTCTTTCCTTCCCTTCCACCGAGTCTCATCATAGGCGTTTCTAATTTGTTGCCTTGGGCTGCTGACGATTACCACTTAAGGAATGGTGTCCAGATGTACATATTTCAATGCAGAGCAGATTGCTGGTGTGAGACTGCTGCTCTGAATTCCCTAATGTTGAAGCACACTCGCTGCCTTGTGTGCTACATGCAGACTTGCTGAGCAAGGAGGACACAGTGGTGTGGAGGAGAGGGATGGGATCACTGGCAGCAGGTGGGAAGAGGGTCTGTCTCTGTTCCTCTGCCTGTCTCCCAGGGAACAACTGTTGCCCCAGCCTTGCTGATTCAGCTGCATTGCAGCAGCAGCCTTCTCCTGGGTGAAGAGCAGGCACTCTGCACACTGTCTCAGATGGCCACACAGAAGTCAGCAGTAAGACACTTCAGGAAATTAAAAAACTTCCCATCTCAGCATCCAAAGCATCACAAGTGAAACTTTCTTAAGAGGATACTTGAAATCTCAGGTACAAGCTATAGTGTTTGTCCTGTCCTGTTCCTGCATTAAAAGGATTTCACCACCTTAAATTTTAACTTTAAAACACACGAGTCACACAAGAGTTGTGTTGTATTTTTAGTATGCAAAGTCTTCAATTTGAAGTTATGTAACCAGAAATAAACAGGTTATACAAGTTACAAATTGTAGATTACATAGATTTCAGTAGGCTTGGGCAAGATGGTTATGTTGTATTATACTAAAAAAATTTGTGATAGTGTAATTCTTCATCAACAAAAAAGATATACTTTGAATGCAATGTGATTCAATGCAAAAATTCAATAAGAAATTGGGGAGTACTATGAGAGCCAAGGCTCACTACCACTAAAACACCAAACATAAGCTCAGCCCATGCTGGATATTTTAAGGAGGGTGAATGTGTACCTTTATTACGGGACTAAAGTATGAACAAAGTAGTGGTGAAGAACAATATCTGTTAGAAAGAAATGATAGATGACTGCATAGGTGTTAGCAGCAAACAGAAAAAAACCTACCAAAAAACCCAAAGCAAAACAAAACAAAAAAACCTACAAAAACCCCCTAAGAAGCAACCAAGCAAATCTAGTTTGAGTTAGGTATGATTTGACACAGCTAAAACATACTTAAAAGTAACAAATATGCATTCCTCATTAAAGGGTGGTGAATGTAATAACTTTCTCAAGAAGACAGAACATCCTCCATAATATTCAACAAATGCATGCCTGGGTTAAGTGGGCAGCTGGTCCTGCATGAATCAAGGAAAACAGAAGTGTTTTCCAAGGTTTTCTTGTGATCTTGGAAGCTTCTGGTGTTCAACAGGATCTTGAGATACATAACTGAAACCCCAGGCTGAAACTTCCCAGTAACACAACTTCCTAAAATATCAGTAACAAACTATTTCTCAAGAGGTACTTTTAAAATTTTGCTGTTGCTTACATTTATTTTTTACATGCTTTTGAGTTTTTAAAATTCTTCTCTAAAAAATCCAAAAATCAGTCTTGAAATAAATCTGTCATGACTGAATTCAGAAATCAAAAATGGAATAAATAAATTTGTACCCTTCCCAGTCTATCAGTGGGACTATTTTCCTTGAAGAGCTTCTCAATGCTTATATATTCCACTTGAGATTTGTTTGAAGAATAACTCCTATAATGTTTTTTTCTCTTTCTATATGAAATTATTGTGAGAACTTAAATTGGATCTAAATCAGAATCACAGAATTGGTATAAGTTGTTTCACTTAAGTGGTTTCAATCAAAATACAAGTTTTTGTGTATGAATTTCTTTTGTTGTTCCTTGGCAATATTTTGAAGAAAATTCAGTGAAAGGATTGTCTAAGGACTTTTCCCATAGTTAACATAAAAGGAAATTAAAAAGTTATGACACAATTATGCAAAAACTATAGAACTGTAAACATTTTATTGCCTGTAGCGTTGAACATAAAATAATATGGTTCACCATGTAAAAAAGTAAGGAGTAAATTCTCTGTAAGTAAGAATTTAAGGCATTCTGTGGATGAATTTACATAAGTACTTTAGGTTCAACTGCTGCATTTTGAAGCAAATTGGCTTATAGCACACATTTGATAGCAAAAGCTGCATTACTCTTGGCAGAAAATTAATTCAAAAAATGTATCACAGGTACCTAATTGATTCCAGATGCTAACTTAGTCCCTCTAAAATAAAGCGCCTAAAATGTTTTAAGTGGAGATATGCAGAAACCAAAATTTTCACATTACAGAACTGCTCCTACTGTCCTGGGCTAATAAATAATGAAGCCATAGCAAAAGCAGGAGCCATTTGTTTTGGAAACTTAAAAGAAGATGTCCTTCACTGAGGATCAAATTATTTTTGAGGTAGTCCTTTTTAATTTGTCGATTGCTGTAGTGCTCACACATCATGCTTCTCTCTCTCCAGAGTGACGGGTTTCAGTTCCTCCCTGCAGAGCTGTGTGCTGGTGAAGCCTGGCAGTCAGGTGAGGCAGGGAATGCCTGGGGCACTGGGACATGCAGCCTGCTGATTGCTCTCTGCTGCTGGGCTTGGTTGTGCTCTCAGGCAGACATTTTCCATGAGCTGGAAACTTGCTCTTCAAGGGCCATGGAGGGCCTGCCATGGAGAAAGGGGATGAATCTGGTGCAGTGCACTGATTCTCGCTAACCTTGTGTTAGTTTCCGTAAGGCATTTGTCTCCTTGACATATAAGGGGAGAAATAGGGGATGAGTGTGCCTCATATGAGTGGTTCCTGTGCTCTCACAACAGATCTGAGAAAAAAGAATCCCATCTTAAGTGCTTATAAATTAATGTTTACTTCCTAGGAAAGAGATGGAGTGGGGGAATAAATTATCCTGTGAAACATAGAAGGGGACAATTAGGATCATGAGGATGTGGTAGGTAGCTCACAACTGGACCACTACAATAGATAAACAGAAGGTCTTTGGGAAAGACAGGCTGTGAAGATGAGACGTGGGGGGTTGCTACAGATTGCACAAGTATTAAGTAAAGAAGGTGGAAAAAACCTTTAATAACTTGAAGGATCCCCTCAGTTGAAAGCTCTGGTTATCATGGGGGACTCTAATCACTCCAACATCTGCTAGGAGAGCAACAAAGCAAGGCATAAATGATGATTATTTTGTGTAGCTGTAAGACAGACTGACAGAGAAGGATGTTCTGCAGATCCTGTTACTCATAAACAACAAAAAAACTCACTCTCCAACCAATGACAGTCATTGGGAGCTCTTGCTGCAGTGACCATAAGCTGAATTTAAGCACCTAGGGAAATAAAGCAGACAAGCAGCAAAGACACCAGGTTTCAGGGGGACAATCTTGGCTACTTCTTGGTAGGTAAGATCCCTTAAGAGGCATTCTGAAAGGGCAAAGGAAGTGAGAGATTCATTGTCAAGGACAATTTCCTCAAGGTATAACAGTCTGATTAAATGGACAAGCAGACAGGCAGTTTTTGCAGGAGGTCAGCATGGCTCAACAGGTTACTCTTGAGCCCAAAAGCAGAAAGCAAGCTTATGGAAATGGAGTGGACAACCAAGGATGAATATGAAACAATTATCTGAGTGTGGATGGGAGGAACAAAGAACATAGAAAAGGCTCAGAGGTTAGTGAGTCCTTTGCCCTAATCCTTACTGTCATAGTATGTTCTTCCTGGAGAAAGAAGTACTGTCCACTTCAGGGGGCAATCAGATTGGTGACCACTTTGTTCAGCTGGGTGCACACAAGTCCATGGGATCAAATTCTGAGGCATGTCAGAGATGGCACAGCAAAGCTGTCGTCTTTTAGGCTTAGAAAAGTTGTGATGACTTGGTAGGTTTCCAGTAACTGGGAAAACAAAGCAAACTCCATTCCCATCTTTCAAAAACGCAAGGAAAATCTGAGAAAATACAGACTGATCAGCCTCACCTCTATCCCTAGAAAGACTGTGGATGATGTTTGTGCATTCTAAGATGCAAAAATAAGCAAAAAAGGTGAACCAGAGGACGAATCAGGACTGAACACCCTGACTGACTTCTGTCATGGCTGATTCACTGCAAGAGAGGAGAGGAATAGGTTTTGTGGTACCTCAGAAATGGCCAGGTCTTAAGCACAAACCTGCTAATAGTCAGTGTGAGGCATGATGGCCTAATTGGGTAGTTTATAAGGTGTGTGGAAGACATGGCTGGACTGCTGGACTCAGAGAGCCGTGGCCAAGAGCAGTCAGTTGCAAGTGCCTGTCTTCATGTATCACTATCTTCAGGAGCAATCCTGTTGAATATCTTCATCATCTCCCCTGTACATTCCCTGGGTTTATAGATGTCACAGAAGTGGGATGGATGAAAAAGTTGTTGTTATTGATATATTTGAAGATAAAGGCTGTCGTTCACAGGGAGCTTGACAGGAGCATCTTGAACTTCAGCAAAGATGAAGTGCCATGTCCTGCACTGTTAACAAACAGCCTCAGATGCCTAGGGACGGTGCTGCAAGTCCTGATGGGCAACAGGTTGAATGGGTACATGTGCCAAAGGGGTACATGTTCTGGTGTACCCCTTTGGCATCAATGGCTACTTGCACGTTTGCATAGTAAAAGCATAACTGAGAGCTTGAGGGATGTGTTTATTTGCCCAGCACTGGAGAGATCCTGCCTGGAATGCCATGTCCAGGTTTGGGCTACCCCAGACAGACAAGACAACATGGTCAACAGGCTGGAAGGAGTCCAGTGGAAGACCAGGAGGATGGGTAGAGGTTGAAGAGCACAAAATGCAAGTAGAGGCTGAGGGAACAGAAATTGTTCAGACAAGAGCAGAGAAGTCTTTTTCTTGCTCTATTCTGATGTTGAAATAGGGGCAGAATAGAAGATGAACTTATTTTCATTTATCAAGAAGAATCAAGAAGAGGCAATGGCTGCACATTGTAAACTTGGGATATTCCAGGAGGCTTGTGCTGTGATGTGAAAGCCCTAGGGGAAATTGCTCAGAGAGATTTGTGAACCTCCATCCTTGCAAATTTCAAAATGTGACTTGGTGAGGCCCTGTGTACCCTGAACCACTCTGAAGTTTTCCTTGCATTGGTTGGGGAGTTGGAGGGGATGACCTCCAGAGGTCCCTTCCAATAAATATTTTTAATGATTCTGTGCATCTTCTGAATCAGTCTAGTCCTGTCATCTAGCTTATTGTTGTAACATTTTGAAAGTGTGGGGTTTTTTGACTGTGGAGGGTAGGAAAGTTGTTCTTACCTTTTTTATTAAATAGATACTGGATTAGTATTGTGTGAAGTAAGAACATTTTTGTATGTGGAGAACTTAAAGTGGACTGTAAAATTGCTTCATCTCCACATCTTTAAAATACAGGCAACATGTAATGCATCACCAGTAAGCCATGTGATCATTATGACAAAAAGTCTCTCTAATGAGGAGATTCCCTACCAGTGTAAATAATTGGAGTTTCTAAGCCTCTTTTTTTTATGAAATAATTTTTTTTCTTCATGAAAAACTTAGAAATTATTTTCCTGTGTAGATAGAAAAATCAATGTTACTGCCTCTCTCTGATATCCTAAAATCAAAAATCTTCCTCTTTATATAAGATAATGGCATAATAAATCAGTACTGTCCTGAAGCTGGAGACATTCTTGTTTATTGAGAGCTTTTCTGTGAACTGGCTAATCCAAAAAGCTGTAACACCTGAAATTTAGCTTCCAGCTTTGACCTTGAGAAGTGTTTTTCTTGGTTTTAAATTTGTGCAATTTCTACTTCATTGAATTTCTATGAAGACATTCCTGGGGTTGTCGAAGGGTATTTTGTAAACTTTTAAAATATTCTATTTCAGATGTCTGGGAAACATTCTTAAGTTCAGACAGCCTATTTTGTACTTGAGAAATCATTCCTTGTAACAACCAAAAAGTAGAAGAGTTGCAGCTTCCTTCACATTGATGAAAGCTTGTATGATTTTAAATGAATTACTGGTCACTTTTTCTACAGTAACAGAAAGTGACCTTGTGAAACAGTCACATGTTCTTTCCTGTCTGTGTTTCATTTTATTAATGTTTGGCAAAGGATATTATACTTGTGTAGTGTGTATTTAAAGCGTGCCTTTTATAACTGTAGTGTTATTACCTTTTTACCCTCTATGGTGAACATTTATGAAAAAAAACCCACCTCATCAGGAACTTCTGAGAGCTGATGTGTAAATAGATATAGTTCCAGGAGAGCACTGGGAAGAGCTTATGGTTAACCACCATCCTCTTGGATGCAATGATGCTGCTATCTTTGTATATTGCCGCATATATCCCCTATATGCATGGCAAATTTTCACAAATTCTAAAATATTTTTATGGACTATAAATCCATTAATGAAACATTCAGACTTCAAGTATGATTCCTCAGTCAGTTTGGGGACATACAAGCAATTTATGGGATGAAGAGAACAACTGATTCTGTGTCTTGTTTTCAGATGCTGAGATAGGATATTTGCCAGGAGTTCCTTGTCCGCTTGACAAGCTGACAATAACTTTCAATATCCTGCTAACAGCTCTTTTCCATCTGATGCCAACAGATGACCTGGGTAACTTTCTACTAAGTGAAGATTTGTCTTGGGAGAAGTTCTTGCTAAAAAAAGCCCGAGCATGTAAAGCTTGTCAGGAAAGAAGGTAGGGAAAGCAGAGAGAAGTTGAGTACCAGAGGCCGAAGTTGAGCAGCAGCTGTTGCATGGAAGGAGCTCAGTGATGGATCCCTGCACCAGGAGTCGATGTTGAGATTGCTCAGATTTCAACTGTGTCAATGGAGATAAAGTGTGCTGGCAGCATCACTGGAAGCATTTGCTGCAGAATAGAGAAATTTCTTTGCAGGAAGGGTGTCAAACATTGGAACAGACTGCCCAGAGAGGTGGTGGAGTCACCATCCCTGCAGGTGTTTAACAAAAGGCTGGATGTCGCACCCAGTGTCACGGTCTAGTTGACAAGATGGTGTTTGGTCAAAGGTTGGACTCCGTGATCTCAGAGGTCTTTTTCAACCTGATTGATTCTGTGATAGGCTTTACATTGCTTGCTGCACAAGGAAAACTCTGAGGAAGCTTACAGCCCTACAGGGAAATACATGTTTTTTTCACAACAGGTAGACACCTCTTCTCATCTAGAGGTAGAATGTATCTTCTCTTTGTGGCTCTGAAAATTTGCAGTGATTTACTCACTATCTCTGTGAGTAAGATGTTTTTCATGTTTAGAGAGTGTTTTCCTTTCAATTAAATCTGAATTTTGTTGTCAGAAAAATTACATTTAATACTCATTAAGTACTAAACTCAGTGGAATTAAGACCTTGCAGACATTCCAGCTGATATTTTATCCATTTTATATTTCAAGCAAAGAGGAGTAACCTGCATAGTTTGAGAAATCATCCTGTTGCTTGATCAATAGCCTATATATAAAACCTTCCAACAGACAGAAAATTCTTGAAGCACAATTCTTTAACACTGTTAATCTCCCAAATTAAACTCCACCTATGTGCAGATGTATTATCCTCTGGAGCGCTATTTATCACAGTAAAACTTAAATATAGGCTTGGCTTACGACAGGCCCATAAATTGAACTGTCTATTAGATACTTTATGTCCCATTGGTTATGAACCTGTTCACAGTCTTGCCTGTAATTACTAAAATGTATTGCTTGAAATTTTTGCTGAATTTGTGTATTTAAAATATTAAGTGCTTGATGTGCCTGTAACTTGGAGAAGAATTTAAATGCATCTTATCTTGAGAGAATCCTTAATAAATTGTTTCTATCTATTTTTAACAAAATCAGAATGTCTTCTATTCCCTAAGATCTGATAAAAATACCTGTGGATCACTATTATGAAAGACTGGATTTTCCACCAGTCATTTTGGCCAGTCTTATATATTTTGAGTTCTATCTCATGTCTCCATTAGATATTTTCTCTGAAAATAACATGATGGTAACAGGCTTTTAAAAATCTTGGGCTGAAATGAAATGTTCTGGCTGATATATTTGTACTGTCATTTTAGCTTGGATTTGAGCTCACCCTTGAAACTGAACTCTCTAAATTATCCTCCTTCAGATTTTAACCATGCAGCCACACAACTGGAATTCCATATGGAGAGAGGCAAATGCATGATGGGTGCTGGCTGCAACCTCACTCCTGTCCATGTAGGCATGGGGAACAAGCAGCTCAGGGCATGGTGTATAGAACTCACACATCTAAAACAATCCATATTAAAATAAACCCGCTGAGACCTGTTGTTTTCAGTGTGCCTTATTGGGTAGCAGTGATCCCAAGCCCTTCATTGTAATGATCTTTCCCCAGTACTTCCTAGATTGCTTGTTATATGAAATATCATAATGACAAATGTCAGCCCACAAGTGTCCAGAAACACTGCATTGATAGGAACATTTATTGTGATGTTACTTCTTTACAGATGAAAATATTACAGAACTAAAAATTGTGAGAANTAATAGTAATAGTACCCATATACTGTAATTTTTTTATTGAACCATGTGGACCATGGCTTTTTGGCTTTCCAAAGAAGCTGTGGAGAATACAGCCTAATGTGTAAAGCAAGTTAGATGCCCCAAGATGCATAGCCCCAAGCTCCTTGTTTTTTGAGTGAATCCCACAGCATTCCTTTCCAGCCATCTAAATATCTATACATCAGAAATCCATTATGAGTCTTTCTGTGAGTCTCTGAAATTCAATGACATCTGGAAATTTGACTGCAGTGCAATCTAGTGGATGAAACTCAAAGCAAGGAGTTTCTGACTCCTCAATTCTTATCTGATTTTGCTGCAAACATATTGCCTATCATTAGGCAAGCTATTTAAATGCCATGCCCTGGATTTGTCATGCTGCACTAATGGGAACAATAAATACCATGGAACCCTGCTAATTAGAGCACTATGCACTCCTGCTGCTGGTCTGGCTGGTGAAAAATTGCTGCACTATAGCTAGAAGCAAATACATATTCTTCAACTATGCTACAGATATTTCCAATCAACATTAGCTTTTCCATGTAAGATGAAAGAAAATAAGCCATTGTTTTCAAGTTCTTGTAATAAATATATTTCTTAGGATAATCAGTGCAGATAACGCAGAAGTTAATGTTGAGAGAAATAATTTGTGTTACTAAATAACCAGAACAGTAAGGTTTCTGTACTGCTGGATATTTTGAAATTTAGCATGTGAATACATTCTGCAAAAGCAAATTGCATATAATTTTTTATTCAGCATCTATCTTTATGCAAATACCACAATTAGTAGCAGGTCCAGTGAACATGAACACTTCTAATTACTTCCATGTTGTCATGTGATTTAAAATGAAATTTTCTCCAAAGTACTACAGCATTTTTCAAATTACAGCACAGACTGTTCAGCTGTTTTGGCAGCTTTAATATGGTTTACAAACAGGAATTCCTGGAAATAGGAATTATAAACGTGTCATATGCTGGATATTTGCAACCTAGTTATGAGTATCAGGAAAGGCTCTGGTTAGGAGATATATCCCTCACTCTCATCCTCAGCACTACATTTTCAGCCTCGTTTCTCTAGCAAGGTAAATATCCTGCAGATCAAAGACTACTGCTGCTGCTGCTCACAGTAATGAGCTCACCTTTACCCTTTGTTATCTCATCCTCACATCAGGTGTTTTGCCTTTTTGTACTTAGTTTATTAGATTTGTAAGGCAGGTACCATCTCTTGCATTTTGCATTCTCTAAGTCCAGTGAAGGCTGATATATTTTATATTCATAAGGCACATTAACCACTCAAACACCATTTATATGTTGCTTCCTACCATTCATATGTCCCTTCTTACCATTCATATGTCATAAATTTCCATATTGTTTAAGTATGACATCAATCAGAGCATACGAATGTAGATGAAATCACAGTTAAGGAGAGGGTTGTTATATCCTAATGTTACAATTTCCTGTTTGAATACATAACCTTTCATGACTTTTGCGTGCAAGAAGGGACAAAAACATTTCTGTTTTACAACCAGGACCACCAGGGTGTATAAGCACATAGTGACAGCAAGGGACAAAGGCAGAGTGCTCTGCCCCATTGCTCCTGCTGGGAGGTTGCAGAGCGATACTGGGTGGTTTGTGTGGGATGCAGAGCCCAGGAACAGCTGTCAGGAGCTGCACCATCCCTCAGCTTTATTAAGGGTGTTTTCAGGGGACCTCCAGATGATGAAGTTTATACCCACAGATCTTTTTCATAGTGGGAGGTAGGGGGATGTTAGGCCTTGAGTCTCATATGTCACTTATGATTAATAGATTTTAAAAAATTAGACAAAAAATTACCAAATTATCTCTCCAAAGCAATAATCAAGATCATTTCTAGAGTGTCAGAGTGCTATTATCATGTGGAATCTCTTTTCCATCCATCCAAAGTGTGGGTATTCTCACTGCAATACCCTGTGGTCACACAATGAAAACTACAGAAGCTGGCAACGGGCTGCCAGCACGTTAAGAGAAGGACAGAGGCTTCCAGCCATCTCAGAAGGCCAGCTGTCTGTGTAAGCCTGTTTGTATCTCCTTAAGTGGCCCTGCAAGATTCTCAGCTGCACTGGTGCCTGTACATGGACGTGGCATCACTGTCTCCTGCTCCATCATTCTGGCACCTCCCGTCACACCACCACCATGGAGAGATGGTGTTCTGCTCAGTGTATCTTTCAAAAGAGCTCAGCTAGAAGGAGGATTGTAGGTTGAGGCTGGTTTAAAGCTGATGCCAAGATGTCTTAGTTAAATATGTTCCACAGCTTCTGTTGGAGGCTCCATCCTCACCATAGCCTGACGTCCAACATCTCCTCTTAAGCCACTCCCACCCCGGTGCAGAACACAGATATGCCACAAAGGTAAGGCACTCTGAAATCAGCATTCTTGTGAAATTCTGGGTCCAAATTTGTGAGTTAAACCATCTACAGTCCTGTTGAATTTATGGCATTTGAGCCTCTGCATGAAGAACAATCTTATTTTACATAAATCAAATTAATTATTCAAGATAGTGTAGTATTATTATGCTAATACTTTAATGAACATATTTTTATGATTTTGTGCTGATATAATTTCTCATATGCATCACTTTAGGTAACTTTTTTTGATTAATTTTAATATGGCTAACAGTCACTGTTAGAATAAGGAAATGCAACTAATGAAAAAGTAAATGAAATTACTGGGTAGGATTATGTGGGCTATATTTTGAGGTAATTTAACTTTCATAACTAATTTATTATCTATGTAAAATATAAACATTCCTTAGTTTGCACTAAGTTTTTAAATCAGAGATTTGAATATAGAGGACTGAAATTGTCTGTCATTAAAAGACATATACATACATAAAAAATAATTTACAGAGGCTTTATACTATAGCAACTTTCAGGTGGTGAAATTTTCAAAAGCTCTTACCTCTGGCCAAGTTAGATTGTGATTGCAATAAAACCTGAGTTAAATTCACAATATTACTACACAGCAATTGCATGCAGTAGGTCTTAAATGTACTCTACAAGATACCAGCATATATTTTGTTCTTTTATAGCTAGTAAGAAGATTTTTATGTTCTTCAGGCTGTAGAATGCATCACTAACAAAACAATATGTACAGACATTCGGCCACTCGCTGTGGGAATCCAGGACACAGGAATATCTCCTGTGCCTGTCCTGAGAGGTCTTATTTCTCAGGAGAGCACAGTTTTCAACTTTGGCCATGGAAAAAGCTTCCAGGACTTTGTGAGAAGTTGAGTTTTGTTAATGTATATAGTAGATGATATTGTAGTTTATCATAGGGTGAAAAAGTAGATTTTGGGTTTTAGTATGGAAGGTAGATGAAAGACAAGATGGAGGACTTTTGGGTGTTGACTCAGTTTCTTCCTTCTTCTTCTTCTACTCCATTTTCTGCAGTGTTGGAAGCACAGTGATTGGTTAGACAAAGTCACAGTGCAGATGTTACATGACTGAAGAATAATTAGGAGTTGGTAGAAAAATGAAAACATACTACATGTTAGGTACGTTGTAAAACTTAATTGGATAAGGTATCTGTATAAGAACCCTTGCAATCATCCATTTTGCGTCTTTTGCATCTTTTGCGTCTTGTTGGCACATGTCGCTGAAGTGTGCAGGGCCTGTTGTCACCTAAGGCTCTGAACAGTGATAAAGAAATAATAAACAACTGCAGACCGAAGCCAGTGGCTCCTGCTTGTCTCTTTCCTGGTTCCTGACCCTGGCACAGGCTTTTCCAAACAGGGGATTCCTCGTAAAGGGGATCCCCGTGCTGGTGGCAGAGACTCCCACATCTGGTGCCCACCGTGAGGAGACAGGCAGACTCCGACAACTCTGTTTTCACTGATGCAGTAAAACAAACAGGTATGACTCAAAAACATGCTGCCAGGGAAGGATATCTGCTATTTACTTGGTGAAGTCAGTGGAATGGTTTCTGGCTCAGGTTTAACCCAAACCACCAGTGCTTCCCAAAAATCCCAAGCACAGCTTCGGAAATAAAACCAGTCAATCCCAATAGGGAATTTGGCTGTGGCCATCCTTCTTTAGATGATTCTACAGTATGTGCATAGCCCTGCCCTTGACAGTTGTCCTCCACTCAAGCAGCACTATGATTGCATACTAACATAGATGGAGCCATATGGTTCATGGTGAAACACAAGGGGAAATGATCTCATAAATAGAAATTCCAGAAAAAAATCCCATTCTGTCCACTCTGATCTTATTGTAAACACCTATGATATTTTATCTAAAACCTTAATTTCTGGAAATAAGTGATTTCATTGCTACCTTCCTTTTAAGAAGCATCTTCCTGATGTGTTTGAAGAGCACAGGTTTTTTTAGTTTTACTCTCTCTTTTAATTTTAATCCTTATTTTTTATACTAGAAGGGAGAGGCTGCAAAGAGCAGCTTCATACTGGAACCTGAAGTAATTGTAGCATCACTTATTTTGGGAGTCAGTGCCATGCTGAGTAATATCACTTTGCGTTGCAAACACTGCACTTTAACCCATGGAAGAGGTTCCTGTCATGGGGATAAATTTGTGCTTTAGCTTCATATTTTACCAAGTCTCTCCAGTCTAAAACCACTGTAACTCCTCAGAAAAGCTTGTATTAGATGACAGACACAGAGAAAGGGGCTGAAATGAAAAACAAAGACCTGTCTAGCCTTTGAAAGATCTTCCATCACTTTAAAAACCAAATCCCAATTTGTCATTTCTTCTGAGCTCTTAAAAAGAAACTTTACTTGAATTCAGTTTTTTACCTTAAGGGAAAGGTGATTTTCCAGCAGAAACTGCTAATGAGTTTTTATGTTCTGTCTGATAAACAACAGCATACACCAATGGCTAGTGTATGAGCTTTTGAGCTTTTACACCCACTGCCAGGAAATTATTTTCAGAACCCTCTCCTGAAGTATTGTATAGCAAAAGCTCAAAGGTGAAAAGTGAACCATCAGTAAGAGCAAGATATTTCTTGCTCTTGACGTATGAATAAGCTTTAAATTGACATGTTTCAACTGTTGATGCTTTATGATATGAGAGGTGTGTGAAAAATAAGGTTACTGTTTTAATGATATCTTTTATTGGCTTTTCCTGAAATTATAGTAGCAATAAAGATGGATTTTGCAAAGAATCAATTTTAGCCCTGTGTTTTATGCTGACCCTTCCTGACATCTGAGCTTCTGCAACATTGGAAACTGACATTATTACTTGTTCAGCGCTATCAGACTGGAAATTTCACCTTATTAAAATGCAGTTGCTATGGAAACACCATAGTTCTGTGATTTTTGCTTGCAGGCGGTATAGAAAAAATCTTAGTCTCAATATACAAGTCAATGCATGTCATTTTAAAATACCTTCTTAGTTCTCTGATGCTTTTATATACCAGCAGGAAATGCAAGATGTAGCACTTTATCTTAATGTGCTGGAAGAGTGAAAGACACTTTTCAACAACAATCTTGGGTGTATGCCATAGAGACATAATACCTAGATGGAGACACCTTCTAAAATTGCTTGCTTTTTTTTTTTTTTTTTTTTTTTTTATTAAAGCTAACCCTTCTGAAGGCCCAGTTCCTGTCTCTTTTTTATTCATACTTACTTATTTCCTTTGAATATTTTCATTTTAATCACTTTGTCCTTGGGGTTTAAAGACCTCTTTTCTTTCTTGAAAACTCTGAAAAACCTTTCAAATATATATCATGTTATCATCCTTTATGACAAGGAAATACAGAACCTGATAGGATTTGTGCCTAGGATATACAAGAAGCACTGAGTGGAGCAGGAAGAAAACTGCGTGCAACACTGCAGACTGACCTTTATCCACTTCACCATGTTAGCACTACCTTTTAAATTGGCCTTTTTTGACAGTTTAATTTTCTTATTCTACCTTCTGTCATTTAGGTCAGGAATATATATTCAGCTTATCAAATTCTGGACAGCTAAGGATTTATTCGCAGCTCTAGCACAGATTTTCTGGATGTGTAGCATAGCCATGGGATATGAATCAGGTCAGAGCAAAAGTTTGGTGTGAATAGAGGTCTTATTCACAGTCTGGTCAAATGTGGATGCTGAAGAGCAAAGATCTTTTCTGATGTTTTCTTGTAGCCTCCAGCAATGAAGTTCAGGGTACTCCAGGACAGATTTTCCCTTCCATAGTTTTGTCTAATGTATGGTTTGGTCAGGTAAGTTTTATGCCAACCAAAAACCCCTACTGTGCTGCCCGAATTTTGCCTGAGAACTGTGTGAAGAACCTTACTGGTTTTGAATTTGCCATCTGATTATCTCACTTGATACTCTCTAGCTCTCGAATGACAGGAGTCAGTAAGAAATCATTAATTAGGTATGTAATCCACCTTCTAGACAAATTCATGACTTCAATTCTGCATCAAAGACAGGCTATTGGTTATGGGCCAGCTACTGCAAATCCATTCTCCTGTGTCTCACCTTGAAATAGAAATAACGAGAGCTCTCATTTTCAGAGAATACTCATCACTGCCTACTAAAGAAACCACTGCAATAAAGTCAGAATAATAACTTAGATTATGGCAATGGATTGGTACTAAATACGACTGAGTGAAACAAGAAGCATATCAGACCCTACTGCTCCTCTACTGGTAATGACAGACCAGGGTGGGCTGTTCTGTATTGGTCATTTATTTTTCAGCTGCTTTGGCAAGGTACCATCAAGTGGGAAAGAGAAGGGGGCTGGTCACAGTGATTCAATTGCTGTTCTGCACAGCAGTATGGATCCCTGTATTTGGATTGCTGAGGCATTAACCATTCTGAAAAGGGAAGTTTTGTCAAAAAACAAAGCCTGTACTTGGGACTGGTGTGGCTGCACCTCGATTTCTGTGTTTGGTTTTGGGCCACTCACTACAGAAGGGACATTAAGGTGCTGAAGCATGTTCAGAGAAGGAAAATGAAACTGGTGAAGGGTCTGGATACAAGTCTTACAAAGAGCTACTGAGGGAGCTAGGGTTGTTCACCCTGGAGAAAAGGAGGCTCAGGGAGGACAATATCACTCTCTACAACTGCCTGAAAGGAGGCTGTAGCCAGGTGGGGGTTACTTCTCCCAAAGAACAAATGACAGGATGAGAGGAAGTGGCCTTAAGTTGTGCAAGGTGAGGTTTCAATCAGATATTAGAAAATATTTCTCCACTGAAAGGATGGTCAGTCAGGAACAGACTGCCCAGAAAAGCACTGAAATCTCCTGGAAGTGTTTGAAAAATGTATGGATGGTGACATGTAGGGACATGGTTTTAGTGGTGAACATGGCAGTGCACATTACAGCAAGACTCCATCTTAAAAGACTTTTCCAACCTAAACAATTCTATGATTCTGTGACAGTATGTTTGCCCTGCAAACACATCCTGGAGCATTTGTAGACAGAATAGAGGACACTATGATTGTAAGGTGTAGGTTTATAAAAATGAACTGAGCACCGTATTGGCAATTTTTGTGCTGAATAAGTGAAGTTTGGCTGTTATCACTTTTTTCAGACATCGCCTCCTTCTCCACTTATTAATTGAGGTTTTCTCCCTCTATTCAGTTGAAGCCAGGTGGTGACTGTCTACATTTCAGTCACCCATAAGCACAACCCTGCCTGCATGATAGTGAGGGCTGGTGAGATTGATGCCTAGAACTGCAGGAGTCCAGTAGGGGAGACATTTCAATTCAGCAACTTGAACATGCAAATATTTAAATCTGAAGAGAAGGTGTACTGAGGTACATCTGAGTAAGCTAAGGCTAGGACAAAAAGGATTTAGTTGAGCAGATTTCTGACCCATGCAAAGAACCTTAGAGTGAACAATCAAATGAAAATCCTTGTAGTAAAATTAAATTAATTGCCTTTGTAAGGGTTCATTTCCTGCTTCAGCTCTCCTTCAGCTCTACATAATTATGTAAGTACATATCAGTAAATTCACAATTTTCAAATGCATTGGAAACACTGCTTTTAATGTGATACTACTATTGGTAATTCTATCCTGATATGACACTACTAGAAATACTTTTTCCTCTTTGGTAAAGAGAAACTATCAGGACACTTGTTCTCATTGAACTCCTGCATAGGGCTCAAGGGATTTCAATAAACGATGTTAGTTCTTGGAATGACTACATTTTCTTCCTTATTTAATCTTGAGGGGAAAAAAAAGAAGTTACAGTACATTATCTGAGGCTCACTAGCACTCAGGAAGTGAAACCACTGGGTGCATAGAACTATTATGTGCCCCAGGTAACTAATATGAAGGAATGTATTTTTCATTTCTAAGAAGTCTGAGTCTGTTAGCTATTCAGTATAGTTGTAGGTTAAATGTTAACATGTTTGGTATAAGTGGCAGGTGTCCAGACACTTGGTAAGAACAGTGGTGAAACCCAAAAACATAGAAAAATCAGGCTGTTGCTTCTGCACGGAAGTTTTGGCAAAGCAATGTAGGAAACGGAGGGTTTCTTTCTCCACATTTCACAAGGGGACTGAATCTTTCCAGCCCATTTCTGCCTTGCCATACACCCCTGAAGTATGCATTTGTTCATGCTAAATTTTTAGGAGAGCAGAAGAAAGACAGAATTCTGTTTGATAGTTTCAGAGTATTGGAGGTCTGAAGGGTCCAGCCCTCTGTTAAAGCCAATCCCTTTTCACAGTGGTGGGTGGCAGTTTGTGTTGATCTGTAAGTTTGAAACCTTTCTGTAACCCTTCTGTAACATCCACACATTTATTCAAAAACACATTCTTTTTTGTGCCAGCATCTTGCATAGCCGTCTGTGTTCTATTTTGAGTATTATTTTTTGGCATGCACAGATTAGGTACTCAATGACACCTGGGTAATCTAAGAGCACAAGGACCATTGAATTGCACTCCCATGCCAACAATTTGCAAATTCCTATTCAGATTTCTTCACCTTCTTACAGTGTAAACAAGGATCAAATACAGAGAAAAATAACCTAAAATTCTACTTGGACGAGTTGTGCTACGAGCTACTCTCCAGAGAGTGAAGGGAAAAGACAAAAGAGATTCCATTATTTGAACAGCAGGCAAGTACATAATGTGATAGAAATGATGATAGTTTTAGGGAGATATTAAAACAGTATCTTTGTGCTGCTACATGATAGGGCTCTAACTGCTAAATTAAATGACACAAATTAAAAATACTTAGTCATTATCATAACTCCAGAAAAATTATTTGAGACTTCAGAAACAGAAATACTTCAGAGATAAAACCAACAGCAGAAAACTGGTAAAAAAGAAGTTGGATATACAATGCAAGCTGAGTTGGTTAAATACTCAAAATAAAAAAGTAAGTTTCAACATTTTATTGTAAAAAAGATTTTGCCCTTGGGTTATGGTAACCCTTTACTGTGGTGCTTACTGTGGTACTTTGGTTCATTTGGTAATGAACCAAATTCAGAAGCACTCCTACTCTTGATACATTATTTCTGTTTGCTGAGGGTGCTCCAAACTCTGCCATGGTTGCATTAATGTAGGTTTTACAAAGTATGTTATACCAGACATGAGCAATATAATATTTGGAAATGTTTTTTTTTCATCTGCTTAGTTTATTACACACCAAGGACTCTGTGTCATGAGGAATTCCATTCTGTGAGTAGGCTGCTGTAATAGCAATTTGACATCCTTTTGCTGTCACTCATAACAGCAACTCAGATAATGTTCCTATCTTAGAGCTGCTGTCTTTGATAAAGGGAATGAAAAAGATTACTTCTTTTTCCGAAGCACCTTGGGGTATTTGGTCAGGTATACATCAAGCCAACTGCATATGGCTGATATACTGAACCTTAGATTTCCTGAAGTTTGTTAAAAGTTGATTTCTGATAAATTCTTCCAATATTTGTGACCCTTTCAGTGCTGTAAAAAAGTTCCCCTTAAATACAATACTTAACAACTTCTAGAAGCATTAAAGAAGCCTAGTTTTCAGAGCATGAGTCTCAGTGGTAACTTCTGAGCACTGAAGAAAAAATTCTAATGAAAATTGAAGCCAACATCCTGTAACAATACACAATAGTGTAGCTTACCTGTAGTAAGCTGTTTTGTTAATATTCCTGGCTTGCTGTTGCAATCAAAATTTTGTTGTCCCACTTGTACAAACTGGTAATTTCATCTTCCTTGTTCTACTGTAGTAGGTATAGTTTCTAACCAGCTTATTTGAGCTGTGAATGGGGTAACTGTAGCAATATTACAAAGAAATGGCATTTTCTGTGATCAGACAGCCATTATTTTGGGTAATCAAAGAATAACACAGCAAGAAAATCACTTGTGAAATAACAGCTACCTTCATACTCCCTGCCTTGACCTAATTTGCTACAAAACTGGAAACAGAAATTGTATCTTCACTAAGTCTTGGCCATTTTGGATATTGTAAAGCAGAAAGCGCAGTTTACTCTAAAAACAAACAGTGATGACCACATTTACAATGTTAAAAGAGAAATTCATCAGCTGTCCTACCCAGGTATGCTTTGATAAAACTTCACGAGTACCAATTTTCACTTAGTCCCCTTACTGCAGTCTCACAGTCACTTCTAACAGTTGTTTTGTGCCTTTATCTTTACAAAACTAATGCCTTTGAAATGGACTTTTGAATCTGTAGTAAGAAAAATGACACCAGCTGGGCAGGTTCTAGAATGTGATAGAGAAAGCATAACATTCAAATTGAAATAATGTTAAAATATCACATTCTCAAATTTAAAAGTTTGGATATCTTAGAATGACTTTTAAATTTCTCAGCAAACTTCTGCCCATTGTTACTTCTGCCTGTGTGCTATGTGCACCTGTTACAAAGGAACACTAGAAAAATCTCCATTCAATGTACAAAAAAAGAAAGACAATATATCTGGAGCTCAGAGCAAGATTGGTCTTCCTCTAAGAGCCTGGTTGGTCAGCTAAATTCTTCCTTGTGCTCCACTGAGTTGATGGGAGGCTTAGGATGCACCTGTGACACCGTTCAGCTCTCCAGGACATCCATATGGCAGATGTGGCAAAAGATTGAGGCATACTCGTGTCCCGCAGGGTAGATGACTGTGGGCCAAATGTGATATCTGATATTTCTTTCAGAGGTCTTAACAGAGGCATCTAATGTCCTTTGATGAGAACAAGCTCCAGGGTGTCTGAGGCATCATTTGGGATTGGCAGATACGATACTTCCAAGGGGTCTGTGTGCTTCTGCAGCAGTGTCTGGAGACAGGATGCCAACAACACCTAAAACATCACTGACCATTCAGGCTGGTCGCAGACCATACTATAATATTTTCTCATAGCAATCTAAAGGCAGATGTGTAATTTATAATAAGTAATTAATATGGATAGTTTAGGCATATTTTTCTCACAGAAAACCTATGAGCAGATTTGGATTTATTTGAATCTATCCATTATGTAAAATTATTAACGCTTTTTATTGTTACAGTTTTTATACTCCATAGACCGACTGCACTTAATTCTCTAAACATTATTAATATTTGATGTTCCAGTTCTGCTGTTTGTTGGGGGAAAATGGCACAGGGCAGGAATTTATAAATCTTAGGTTAAAGTAGGGTCTTGTGTCCAGATGTCCCTGGCACCTCTCACTGCTTTTCCTGATAATAGAGTCATATTTAGGTGGAAGTGAGTTATAAACTCTGTGATTAGGATAGAGAAAAATTGCTCTAAATGGTTGTTTATTGGGTTTAAGGGTAAAGTATTCGCTTTACTCTTGTAATTCCCACAGTCAGTTGCAGCTTACCCTCTGCTGAGGGCAGGTGAAGGTTTAGCTCATCAATGAAGATGTCAGCCACCTCTCCAGATCACTGTCTCTCTCCATCTGGAAGGTTGCCTTGAGATGACCACCCTGTGGCACCCTCTGTGATCTGGTGGTACCTTATGCCATGGTAAGACCTGCAGCAAATCAGCTACATTTCAAGAAAGCATTTGAGTTACACATAGAAAGGGAGCTGAAAATAAGCAGCAATGTTTGATGTTCCAAGATGCAGGATTGATAGTCCTTAAGTCACAATTTCAGTTGGAGGAAATCAATCCACCTGCTAAACACAGCCAACAGACTGAAAGAGATCTGCCCGCAAGTCTCTTTGCTTTACTAAATGACTTAATATAAAAAGTAAAAATCAAAAAATTAGCAAAAACCTCCAATATGAACATTGTCATCTTACATTTGTGAGGTTACCTGGGTCTTTTAGGGAATTTTTGAAGCTTTTGTTCTTTGCTGACATCTCAATGGTCATAAGAAGCAAGTTAAGAACATGTCTGATTAAATTATGTCTTCTGTCCAAATAATCACTGAGACCTGTGAGCTTTTTAGTGGTGAAATACTGGCACCATTATGGAGAAAGGTATCTTAATTTTGAGCTGCAGAAGGAATGATACTTTCTTCTAGAATTGATTTCTTAATGATATTAATGTTACCAAGTCTCACTTGGTAGGGAAGAGATTGGTTGGACCTTGGCTAGGAACACTGTAAGTTAGTCCATGACTACCACTGCAGAGGCTCAATTAAGTACTTCTGAAATTCAATACAAAAAAGAAGAGATTACAAGACTCACCATGGGTTTGATCAGGAGAATAACCCAGCATGATGTATGGCACATTGGATTTTCTTCCCTAATTAGTGTGGTAAGGTGGCAAATATATTGAATTGCAGTGTTCACCGGCTTAATCAGACTTCAAGATTAATTGCTATGCAATCAATGTGCCAGTGAGCAGAGGTGCAAGATATCAAGGGCTGATTCTCAAGGGGGGATTCAATGCTTGGGTCTTCTTCCCATTTATACTAACAGCTGCTAACTCACAAGGTCATAGGACACATAACTGAGCAGTTTAAAGGACACAACAATAACTGTGATGAAAGAAGAGCTACCTGAGTAATACAAACTGTCAGCTACTGTCTTAAAAGGATAACATATCTGCCTTTGAAGAGTGCTGCTTGAAATGTCAGGAACTAGATGTCTGCTTCCTTCCTGGTGTACTGCCACAGAATGCATCTTCCTCAAACAGCAAAATGCAGCTTATCACAAAAACAGGATAGTAATGCTCAGAAAGACAAAAAATAATTAAACACTTAGGGAACAGGTATATATATTTAAAACTATTCTAGAAAATGCTGGTCATGCAGAACAGCTTAACTGTTTTCAGTGTGAGACTGCCAAACAAGAAGATTTAGCAGGCAGAGAGCTGAAATGCATGACAGTTTATAGAGAGAGAAACCAAAATTATCCTCATGGGAATAGCTGTAAAACACACAAATCTCAGAATTTTTACATGAAAGCACAAATAACAATCTATGACAGAGAACAGAGCTACCCAGGGACAGAACTTTTCAGATGTAGATGCAAACAGGAGTAACTAAAATGTTATTTTGAACTCAAATAATTATTCTTAACTAAACAATTTAGGGCTGTTTTGGGGTTTTGTTTTAATCCAGTTTCCAATGATGGGAAATTTTATGGACTGAAATTTTTGCAATAAAAAATTTCTTAGAGGAAACATCATAAAATTTAACAATGACCAATGAAATTATATATTTAGACAAACAACTTCAAAGAATCCTAGAAAACAATATGTTGGGCAGACTATTGGGATTTGGAAGGCCGGGCAGAGTTTTGTCTTACTTTGCCAGAGCTTGGGATTAAGCAGCAGATATGGAAAAATATTTCCTTCATAAAACAAAGGGATGGAAGATAGTTTTCATGTTATTAGATCTTGTTTACATAGGCTGGACAGATGAAATTGCAAGCACTTTCCTAAGCCTTGACAAAAATTGTGTGTGGCAGCTTGTTGTTTTAATTCCCTCTATACATTACCAGCTACAGACCTGCAAAAAAAAAAAAGTCTTATTAATAGGACAACAAGCAAAGGCAATTGATTGCATTGTGGATGACTTTGATTTCAAAAGCTTGTCACACTACACCTTTTTCATTTATTTTTAAGATATCAGTTACCACCTCCACACCATAAGGAAGCGGAGATACACTTTTTAGTGCATTTCATTTTCTCCTGTTGCCCTGCAACAGTGCAAACCAGGTCTTTCCATGCCCTTGTGAACCTGAAAACTTTATATATCCCAGGGATTCATTGTCAGACAGTGTTAGCAGGAAAACAGAGAGAGAAAGGGTTATAATAGACCTCCTGTTTCTTTCTCTCACCAACCCACTCAATCAGTTTAGAAATGCTAGAAAGAGTTCATTTCAGCCTCAGTTCAACACACCCATTTTCACTACAGCCTTGGACCAGAGATTGTTATAACAATCCTTTTCTCTCTCTTTATAACACCACACTTTCAGACACCAACCTTGGCCTCTGAAATGACAGGTCTAGTGGCATAATGCAGTGGAGTAGATTCAAATCTGGCTCAGAGCTTTTGTCTGAAAATACTTTCCAAACCACATTACTCTGACAGGTCAAGCCTAGTAATAAAGTACAGCTTTATCTTCTCAGTAGTGGTGGTAAGCTGGAAGAACAAATGTGAAAAATTAGACTCTTAGAGTCAAAAAAATTCCCCAGTTAGGATTTTTATCACCTGTTAGATGAATCACGCTAAAACCAATATGACAGCAAAGATTCAAGCTCTTGTTAGATCAATGAACTTTATCTGTACAGTTCAGAAAAGAATGTGGAAGTCTTGTCTTAAAAACACAAAGTTGTGCTAAATTGTTTGAGGTTTTTTTCTTTTGTTTGCTTGTTTTTTTTCGACAAATCTAAATAAAGTAAAAAAATCTACAGCTAGGCCAGAAAATTCTCAGCTGAACATCACATGTCTTTCATCTGGCAAAGGAATAGAAAATGGTTGGACTTGGGGATTTTGGAACATTTCAGGATGTTTCATGCAAATTAAATAAAATTTATGTGTTTAATTCTGAAAATGCCAAAAATGTTAAATTTAATCTCCTTTGGTAATAAATTATTTTCTCATTTTAAAATGACAGCTTGGTCTAAAAAAAATTGTCTCTATTTTCCTCTTAAAAATACAAAAATTATTTAGTACCTCTGAAATGAGAATAAACTAAAAGATTGTACACCGAACCAGAATAAATTAAGCATTTTGTTTCAAAAAACCAAAACCATTCAGCCTTGATTTAAAGATTTCATTTTCCTGGTGACAGGAGGCAAATAGATACTGAGTACATTTTATTTCCTGACAACATGCTTGTATTTTAGAATGAGTAAAATATGCAATTTCTTGGTTTATATCTAAAATTGTTTGGGATTTTCTCCATTGTTTTTCTATTATTCTACTACGAGAGAGAGCATATCTTAAAATACAGTCTCTTGCATTAGATTTTGAAGCGTAGGAACCATCCTACTGGGATTCTGTCTTGTTTGATTACACCAGAGGTTAGAGGAGCACTTTCTGTTTGAGTATGTAAATAGTTAATGAAAAGCCAGTAGATGGCACTCAAGAATGTGTAGCATTGATCATACCTAACAATTAGAAACCTTGCTGCGCTCTGCAAATGGCTTCCTCTGCCCTCTCTGCACAGGAGACCTTTAACAGCCAGGACCCAAAGGAAGCTGAAGGAAACACTGCACTTTGGATCTAACTGTTTGACCTGTTCTTCTCCATGAACAAGGCAAGCCTGGATTTTGTATGTCTAATAAAAATAATTTGAATTAGCTGCTAAATGCAGTAAAAATAAATGAGAAACCTCTAGGGAATATTTTCGGTTCCTTTTCAGCTGTATGTAAGACTGGACTTCGGTTGTCTAATGCAAATTATTGCATTTTCTTCAAACAGAGTATGTTCTGATGCTGTTTGATATTTTTCCCAAGTCAGGATTTATTCTTTTAAAATAGGCCTTGCAACATTCCCCTTTAACCCAATATAAATTACTTGCGCAAAGAGAAGAAAAACAATCTGGTGAAGGGGGTTTCTTGCTTTTCTCAGAAATATCCTCATCAGCACATGGGAGTCTGGGAAGATCTGGCCTCAGCTGGAAATGTGGGAATGTGAAGGCTGCCTTCCAAGTGACCACTGTCATGGTAACAGGGGAGAAACCATCTAGGGTCAGTGATCCATGATCTGAGTGGCTTCCAGATATGGCTCTGCCGCTCATGACTGGCACAAAGGCCTGTCTGATATGGGGATATTTATAAAGATGGACAGATTTGAGTCCAGATGGGGGCCACAAATATGAGCAGAGCTGCTGGAGCACCTCTGCTGCTTAGACAGGCTGAGAGAGTTGGGGTTGTTCAGCCTGGAGAAGAGAAGACTCTGGGGAGACCTTGTAGCACCTTCCAGTACCTAAAGGTGCCTACAAGAAAGATGGAGAGGGACTTTTTACAAGGGCATGTAGTGATAGGAAAAGGAGGAATGGCATTAAGATGAAGGAGTGTAGGTTTAAATTAGACATTAGGAAGAAATCCTTTACTGTGCAGCTGGCAAGAAACTGGAACAGGCTGCTCAGGGAAGCTGTGGATGCTCCATCCCTGGAGCCATTTCTGGCCAGGTTGGACAGAGCCCTGAGAAAACTGGTCTAATGAAATATGTCCCTGTCCCTGTCAGGAGGATTGGAATTAGAAGATCTGTAAGATCCCTTCCAAATCAAACAATTCTTTGATTATATGAAGTTCCTGAACATTAATTTCCAACTTATTTTTCAGCTCTCAGAATTGCTCTGCAGGAAACATCTTTAGTTAGTGGGGTCTTGTGAAACTAGTGAGCAAATTTAGCACAGATTCGGCTGAAAGCTGCATGATTTTGGCCAACCTAGCTGCTTATCTGAAACATTTCTCTTACCCTTGTGTGAGGCATGCTTAATTTTATTCATGTGCCAGTTAAATAAAATTAGAAAAAGACACTCAACAAATGTGGCTAAAACTATCAGGAGGAACAAAATCCAGCTGGGAGAAGCAAAAGCAGAATCAGTTCTAAATTTCTAACTAAATTTCAACTAAGATAAACTGTCCACACAGAGATGAGGGGCATTGACTACTCTGCTGTGGTAAAGGGAAGGAGAAGAGTGGAGGAAGCAGGAGGGGGAAGAGAAAAGAAGCAATTTAGAGAAAGAATATAGCAAAGCCCTGGAGAGTTCTGCTCCCCACAGGGAAATGGGAGAGTGTAATCACTGCTAGTGGCCAAGGCAGCCTGCTTCTCCATCCCCACCAGCCACTGCTCCCTGTCACAACTCGGCCACCCATGGTGCTCCCCTGCTTGTGCTGGCCCTGGAAAAGCAGCAGGCTACACATTGGTGTCAGAAAGCAAAACTGAGGCACAGCCATGGGGTGGGGCATCCTTGTCACTCAGGTCTGCAAGCCTGACAACCTGCATGATCTCTGTAGCCACATGGGCACGGTTGGGCTAATGGGGAGATTTTGTAAGAGAGGAAGAAAAGTGAATTTCTACTGTAGGAAAGACATTGAGCGATACTTGTGCCATTCTGATGGACCTGAGAGATGAGAAACCTCATCTGACACTAGTGTTACATGAGACCTAAGGTAAAGAAAGTAGTGTTGAAACATGGTCTTTTTTGTTTTAGGCCTTAGAAAGAATGTGCCTTCTTTAGCTTCCAACTTTGCTAAATCCTTTTCCAAACCATCACAAGCTGGGTCCCTCCATCTTCTGCAAGCTAAACAGTCTTCAAGGACCCATCCAGTTCTTATAAGAGATCTTGCCGTGATCTTCAGCTCTTCCTGTTTTAATAGGTTAGTGTATTTCCTGCCTGGGTCTTGTTCATGCTCCTCTGCATCTTTTTCCTTCCCCTGTCTCACTGATGTCAGCCTTTCCCCACTTCCATCATATTCTCTCACTCTCTACCCTACCCCAACACCTCCTCTGTTGGCAATCAACCTCCTAGCTGTATTTTGAGAATAAAAGTCTGCAGGCAAGGAGTAAGAAAAGGCAGGTTATGAAGGATTACAACTGAATAGGCCCATAAGGTGCTAAATAACCCCGCTCAGTAGCACAGAGTTTGAAAGTCTGATAAATGGAGCCTTGCAGATGTTTCTAATCCAGCAGTTTTGCCTGGTAGACAACATGTACTGAGGGTTGATTTGGTAATTCTGATATCAAAGAAAGAAGAATGAATGAAAAACGAGCATTAATGGTTTAACAAATGGAAGCTTAAGCAGCAGATATACTGCTTTGTACCACAAAGCAGTGTGCCAAGAAGTTTCTTACCACTAAAAGATAAACAGAAGGGACTTATTCTACTTACATAAGAAAGAAAACATATGTCCTAGAAGAGTTTCAGCTGAAAGGGACCCCTAGAGTTCCTCTGTTTGTCTCTCCAAAACCACCACCATCATTAAGAATATTTTCTTCTCTCTAGTCTGAGCTGCCCTTGCTACAGGAGCCTCTTGGCGAGTTTCTGCCAACAGTGAGAGCAAGGTTTGGGAAACATGAGGTTTTTTTGCAGCAAACCTTGCTGAATGGAGCAGAGGTGGTATCTTAAAGGCCTCTCAGCATATTGATAGAAGTAGTTTTATGTGCTCATATAAACCAACAGAAAGACGCAAGATCCTGTAGGAGACTTTTATAGAACAGCGCAAGTTCATGCTGCCTTCTGCACATCTTTTTTCTGTCTTTCTTAGGGTGCATTAAAAATACTGAATGAGGAAGATTTTTTCAAACCAGAGTGATGTGCTAACATTAGGAGCCTCCATGGCTGCAGGAGCTTATCACTCTGGCACCATCCTGTCCCAGCTTTTCTAGTTCCTTACAGAGCTAGGCAGGCTGACATGAAACGCAGGTTGAAGACATTAACTTCTTGCCAACAGGACTAATATTTAGAAAGAGTACAGTTATGTGAAAGGTCAAACACTGTAGCTATAGCCATATCACATACATAATCTTAATTTAAAAAAAAAAAGTGATAACTGGAAAATAAAACACTGCAATATAACATAAAACAGTATTGGGGCATTATTTAATACTAAAAACTGTGGAAAAGTGTCAAATCTAAAATGAACTGCCTGCAGAATAAAACTACGAGAGAAACACAAAATTTAATTTTGTGCTTAACTTAAACAGATCTAAATCCCTTGCATATAATAGCCAGATTTTGTTTCCATAATGACATACAATTTTAATAAATTATTTATCTAATTTGTTAGAGAAAACAGTTTTTACTGTACCATTCATCACCTGGGTTTACATTTTTTCCAGTGATACGCAACGTCAATCACACATGGGCTACTATTAAGAGCACACCATTATCCAAACATAAAGGGACTCTAAAGAAATGCAACTGGTTTGAAATCAGAAGAAAATTTGATAGAATGAGTGCACTCAAAAGGGCTGAAAAGATAGTGAAGATTTTTCTTACATCTACAAAATTGTTTTCAAATAAAGTTTTCTCTTTTCAAAAAGAGGATGTAGATGATAACAGAGAGGCTGTAGATCTTACTGCCTTATGCCAATTTAACACACAGCACCCAGCATCCTACGGAACACTTTTGCAAAAGCATAAACCATTCAGAGCCTTAAGTTTAATTGGAAATCAAATATTTCCCCTGACTTATATTTTTCTTATCCTGTAAAGTAACCCCATTATATGGAAAATTTTTCCAAAAGCAAAAAAACCATAAAATTGATTAAGTTAAGGCAAATCAAAAGGTAAACCTAGAAAAAGTGAGCACAAGAAAGATGAACATGTATTAATTTATACATGTTCCATCACCTCCTAGTTCCTGTCATTTGAAAATCATCAACACACTTCAGCAAACTACCAGGTTTCTTAGTACGAATTTTACTCCTCAGTTGAAAGGCAGTGATTCCATTTTTCTGTATTTTACAATCTTTTCAGAAAAAAAAAAAAACAATCCTAAAATTGGAGGGAATAAGAAACCCAAATAATTTGATCTGCTTGATATTGAGGTCATATATGGTTCTGTGAAAAGACTCACCAGGGAACAGAGCACAAAGCTGCTGTATGTAAACCTCCCCAAAGAACAAGAACTACATATTAAAGATTTTTATTAGATGATGTTTTAAAGTGTCCCTAGGCATAACACAAGCTTTTATATTTTTTATGTGTTCAGAGAGCACAATTGTAAGAGAATTAAACTGTAATATGCCATGTGTCAGTAATTCAAAAAAGAAAGCTTGTAAAAATTAACAGTCAGGAAATAATAAGTAGCTGTATATCAAGAGAAGCATTACTAAAACAAGAAGGATCTGAACTGCCAGCATGTGGTGAATACCACAAAACAAGAAGGCAAGAGCCATTATGTCATTTGAGCAGCTTACACTTATACACACCCCTTTGGGGGGAGTAACTGTGGTACTTCCATTGATCTTGGAGACATTGCCTCCACTGATGCTTTGAGGCCAAACCCTTGTTTAGGTTTTTTTTTTTCGCTCTTGGCATATTTTGAAGTGTATTCTCAACTGTTGCAAGGCAGTAATAAAGTAGTTGACAAGAGCTCAGAGTTTCGCAGACACAAGAGATCCTACAGCCCAAGATTAGCCATGATGCATATTTACTACATTTACCAATCCCTCCTCCCAAAGGCATGATTCAAGATAGTACAGTAAAACACAATAAACTCACAGAAAGAGAATGTGATCTTCTGTTTGCTCTTTCTGCAATTCATTCTATACTGGCAGAATCTGATCCCAAGGTGCTTAGAATTCCAATTTGTTTCCATACTTGTGACCTCAAAGAGACATCAAACACGGAGCCACAAATTAATACATTATTTTTTTCCTATACTAATCACACTGCAGGTGCTGCAAGGCTGTTCAGAACTTCGTGTTCAGGTTTGATCAGGAGTATGAAGGTTCATGCAGCAAACATTCTTGTTAGCCTATTTCTTAAGGGAAGGATTCCATGGTAGCAAGGTCAAATGTGATCCTTGAAGGTTGCCATGGCAACTATATATTGATTCATTACATATCAGAGTTTGTTCTGAAGCCTTTCCAAGGCAGGATATTGTCCTACTATAATTGTGTTTCTCTGCTCTTCAATTTTAGTGTTTTGTGCCATGGATAACTGATTCTAAATTCAAAGAAAATTGATGCACACTGATGTGTCAGTTATGCAAAAATAAAAGGAAGTAGAGAGATAAAGGAACACAGAGAAAGAACAACAACAACAGCAAAAAATCTAAATAAGGCTGAAGGGTACACAGTGCACACATCAGGGGGAAGAAAAAAAAAGGGGTAAAAATATGTTCTGATGTTTGTCTGTGTTGCACGGAGTCAATAAATTCACTTTAGAGGGTCTTGAGATTAAAAGTACCCCTTCCTGATATGAACTGAAATAAATGCTGTTATGACATGGTGAATCCATAATCCCCAAAGCTGGCTCTGGAAGACATGAGTGAAATACATATTCCTTTAAGTTCTTCTGGCAGCAGAAAAGTAGAAAATCTGCAGGCTAAAGGGATAAGTGTACAGAGTCATAGAATAATAGAATACAGAATCACAAGATTGTTGGGGTTGGAAGAGACATTAAAAATCATCTTGTTTCAACCCCCCTACTATTGGGAGGGAAGCCTTCCACTAGACCAGGTTGCTCAAAGCTCCCTCCAACCTGGCCATGAATACTTACAGGGATGGGCTGTCCATAACCTCTCTGGGAGCCTGTTCCTGTGTCTCAGCATCCTCATAGTAAAAAATGTTTTTCTAATGTCTATTCTAAACCCACAATCTTTCAGCTTAAGGCCACTTCCCCTTGTTCTATGGGGACTGTATGCCCTTGTAAAAGTTGCTCTCCATCTTTCTTGTTGGCTCCTTTTGGTACTGGAAGGCTGCTGTAAGGTCTCTCTGGAGCTTTCTCTTCTCCAGGTTGAACAATGCCAGCTCTTTCAGTATCATTATGCTGACCTCTCTCTGTTGATGCAGTATTTAAAGAGCAAGCATGGATCATTGCCACAGATCACCAGCTGCATTTCCATTTCAAATTCACTTTCGGCTTGCTAGTGAAAGGGGCTCGCCCCCTGCATGAGGTCTTGTGCTGTGCATTGAGTGTTCCATTGGGTTTTTCTGCCTGTTTTCTGATAAGCTTTCAGTTCTGCCTCTCATGCTGAAAGTTACTAAATGTCCATCACAGACCAGATAACCAAGAAAAGCCAGCCACCACCTCTCAAATTCAGTGATTTCCAAAACCACTATTTTTTTGCATGGAAAAATTTAACTACCTTCAGTGGGCTGGACCCAAAGCAGACTTCACATTCTCCCTCTAGCAGACACGTCACCAAAACAAACCTGGTCCTTCAATCAGTCAAGAAAATCAATCAGGAGATTATTGCCCATCAGCAGAGCAGGAGATTTCAGTTATACCAAACATTATGACAAATTTACCCTTGAGTTGACAGTAACAGATACATATGTATATATAACTCCATTCTTACTTCAGTGCAGAGATTACAGAACTGACATAAAAACTGAGTCATGCAAGTTGTTGACAAACACTGAACACTGTACTTTTCTGAACCTCATGTAAAAATTGATATGTGTGAAAAAACAGTTAAATAAGAAATATATAAAATTCTGTTTTTTAATCATTGATACTTCAAAGATTAACCTGGTTTTCTGCTAGTGATAGTCAACAATTTAGTGTTTTGTTTCTTCTTCATATATACAAAGTAGCAGATATTTATGCAAATTTTTCATAAATGTTATGATTTAATGTCAAAAAATCCATTGTTGAACTCTATATGATCAGTGAAGCGCAGTGCCATGTGACAGAGAAGAAAATTAGGACCAGCTACTACAGCTATGCTTTAATGTTATCTACTTCCTCATAAGCCTTTTCACTAAATTTTTTGGGGGGAGCTTCATCTCTTCTACTGCCATTAGGTTTGCTGCATATGTTCTAGTTTTAACCATTAGTAAAGGGCCAGAATAAAATCACCAGCATCTCTGTCTCAAATTTCCCTATGAAATATTTATACTTATATGCAGTATTATATTAATATAAAGTTAAAATAGTCACATGTGTTGCTAACACTTTTGATTTTATTTTGGCAGAGGAGTTATGTGGTTTCTCTGAGAAAAACAGATATCACTTTTTATTATTCTCTCTCATGTCTGCCAAATAAACTCAACTTCACACCCAAATACGTTGCTTTATAGTGTTTTATCGACTCTCAGAAGCAAAGTAGGATCAGTCATGGTCTATAAGGAAGTGAAAAATATTAAGAATATTGCCAAATATTATATGGGGAAAGGATCCCCTAACAAACACTAGACAATGGATCTTTATCTATTTTTTAACAGACTTTGCACATACTTTTAATTCCTAGACATCCAACACTGCTGGGTTTAAGCCTCTGTTTTGTGACTTGCCTTAGCACAGGCACATGCATGTTTGCCTGCTGTGTTCCTCCTGTAGTGCAAGGCAAGAATTCATGAATTCATCCTTGGGAAGTGTGGCAGAGCGCCCTGCCTCTCCACAGAGGAGGAGGAGCACCTGGCCCATGCTGGACTGGCCAAGGGAGGTTTGTGCCTGCCTATTCACAGCTCCCGCTTCTTGAGCTGGTGAATAATGTGAACAGTATTGATTGTTGAGGGGACTGTGTGAGCTGTTAGTCTCTCCATCAGGAGCTCTTGTGTTTGCTCTGCTCACCCTCTGTCCTCTTCACATCACAGTGACATGACCTTTTCAGGCACAAAGAGGAATGAGGATCCAGAACTCCCCCGGTTTATCGATGCTGCCATTCAAATGTCATCCCCACATATTCTCTGTGATGCCCAATCTCCACAGCTGAAAAATCCCACGGGGGCTGGGTAGGACACCCAGGGTGCCTCTCAACCAAAAGCCATTCTCTAATCTCCCCTGGTTAAAGTATATCAGACTGAATTTCCAAGAGGCACTGGGTGGGATAACAGCTTGTAAATGGTGTTGGGGGGTGGCACACACACCACATCTTTCACACCCCTCACAGCCCCTGGGAAAAATGGAACATATGTTCTTGCCTCAGAGTCCTCCCTGCCGGTGTCTTGTGTGGGTTATGGGGGCTCCAGGGGTGCACGTGGAGCCATGGTGATTTGACATAAAAGCATCAATAGTGTCACATGGACAGACCACAAGCTTTGTCAGTGTGGCACAGATCTTCACAAACACAAGCATTTCTTCACAGCCCTCAGCAAGACAGGCCCCTTAGTATCAGATAGCAACCCAAAGACTGATTTTTGGATCACAGCCCCAGCCTGCATGTCCCTCTCAATGACCACATAGCTTTGTATATCAAGGTCTTTGCATTGCTTGGATAGTTTCTCTTTTTCAGCAAATTTCCTTTCCCATTTAAAGCAAGACCTTTAAAATTTCTTATTAGAAACTAGTTAGTCTTGTGAGAAGTATCAGACATCTGTGGATCTGTATTTTTTCAGTGATGAATGAATACAAAATCTTCTGAGAAAGCCCTTAGACAGACCCTTCTTAGTGGGGAAGAGGGCAGAGGGGAAAAATCAGTGATGAAAGTGTGCATACCAGCTTACGGTGGCATGCAAAAACCAGCTTATAGCTATTTTAAAACTTGTGAGAAAATGCTGAAGAGGCAAAACAGTATAAACCCCTACATGCTTCTGTGTTTGCAAGTATAGAGTGTATTCATTTTTTTCCTTTGTGGGTAAATAGCAGAGCACTTTCAAGGCCTGATCCTGCCAACCTCCTGCCACTCCTACTTTTCATGTGCACTCACTGGAAGAAGTGTTTCACTAACACAGGAAAAATAAGGAATTTACATTCAAAGGTTAAAGAATCTTTGGAGATGTGATCTGTGTGCTTCAGCCCAAAGGTATCAGAGCTGAGGGTCACGGGCTGAAACCTAGGCATCATTTTATGCAGAAGCTGGGTGGCATGGCAAGATACAGAAGATATGACTCTCTTCTGGAAAAACGTGCTCTGAGACATCAGGGAAGAAGCAGAAGTGCAATTAAGTCTTGCTTAATAACGAATTGTATTTCTTAAAGATCCATTTTTTTTACCTGTCTGATCCATAGTATTGACCACAATTTAAGTCAGCTCTCCCCAGAGACATTCATCACTCTGGTCTGGTATCTTAAGCACGCTGCTGCACAAAATAGCCTGTAATTTTATTGCCACTCACACTGTCACTGAAAGGATCAAAGAACATGTATACATGAAAGAAGGTGGAAATGAGACTTAGGGGTTATAGTCACTGAACTCAGAGTGCTAGGATTCAGGTTTATGCATGAAACCACTTCAGCATCATTTTAAATATGGGCTGTATTATCATTTTTTCCCCAGAATACTGACCCAGCAGTTAGCACAGATTAAAAAGGGGTCAAAGGAATTGCAGAAAGACTTTTTTTCTCAATTGCCCTAATTCCAGGATGCAATCCAAGCAACACCTCTTCCATTCTGGGTGGTAATACAGCTACGTAACTTGTAGGAATTATAGACCTTAAGTAATGAATGATGGCTGCAAGTATAAAAAGGTTATTTTAATCACTCTTTTTCTTGTTCATCTTTTAAAAATGTGTTTCTGGAATTATCTTTAAACAAATGATGAGAAAGCAGGCTAGTGTTCAATGTAAAAAAACAATAAAAATGTAAGACTGTCCTTGTAATGTCCAAAAGTATACATTCCTGCTCTGGGGGCCAGATGTCTTCCTCAGATTACTATTTATTACCTCAAAATAATCTAGCACCAGTCCACTCAATGCAAACAATTTAGAATGCAAAATGCCATTTATTTTCTTATAAAGCATCTTCAGAAAGAATTCTTTTCCACTGTGATTATTTTGACAGCAGCAGAATAAAATTATGAGATAGAATTAGTATCTACTGCTGACCATCTGAGCAAAAGGAGAAGCTACAAAAGCATTCCTGCAGGATCAAATAGTCAAGAAAGTTTAGCCTTTCTGCTCTCTCACCACCAGAAGAAATATGTGCTTTGGAAATATTCTATCAAATCATGATAGGCAGTGTTATAGTAGTAAAACTCATTTATTGGTGAAGTTATTTATCAAATTTGATGAAAAAAAGTCTCCTACTACAAAATAATCCAATCTTAGAAATCAATTTCCTCAATATTCTCTTTCAACACATTGTCATTCTCTTTCACTGAATCACAAATGTACATAGGAAAGAGAGTCTACAAGATTCTTTCTTTAGAGGAATAAAGATAATGAATGAACTTTGTTTCTGTGCTTAATGAAATTTGTTGACATTTTAACCTGTAAATGAATAAAGCCTAGGCAGCTATAACAAAAAATACTCTGATTTTTCAAATGTGAAGGTCAAAAACATAATTAATCTTTTCACTTAGGTTTTACTTTGAACAGAAAAACTACTTACCATCTTTCTAAATTAGGTCTTTGTATGAATTATAGGAACAGTGCATAAAAACATGAAAAAATACTGTTTTCTAATTGCAACTATAAGGTGAGGTAAAACACAGAGGAGAAAAAAGAGGGCTGAGATGAGATCATATTAAATGAAACAAGAGTTTATTGAAGTGAATACAGAAATAAGGAGTCTTAAATTTGAAACATTGCATTTGATTAATTAAACTGCATCCTGAATTTGCTAATTGGATGCTTACATGTTGTTGGGGGACAATGACAGATGGCATTGCACTGATGGCAATTAATCCTAGTAGCACTTTTAAAATAAGGCATTAAACTATCTGGTCATCCCTATTTCTGCAGTCATTCCTCTGAAAACCTAGGATGGAAATAGCTATGAGCCTCATTAGTAGGAAGAAAAAGTGATGAGTATACAAGTAGTTCTAAATAGCATTTATTTGCAATTTAGAATATAATATCTTTCAAATAAAGATATTCGTGAAATTAACTGACACTGTCTCCCTTTTAATTAACACATATAGTAGGGATGGAAATACACCCCTAAGCTTACATCTTTTTACTGTATCCTGTACAAGGGAATGACATGAAATATACATAGTTGAAATTGCAAAGTCAATAGGAAAATCACATTTCTACTGGGTTTTGTTGCGCTTTTTCTCTCTATTTTTAGTATCATTTAATATCTATTTTTAATATCATCTACGTGGGAGTAGGTGTCCTTTTGGACTGGCAGTGGTGTAAAATACTAAACTTTGCCACTCTGAGTTCCTAGGGAACTTGCATGAATACCAGAGCACGAAATGTGTGTTCATTTACCCTACTGAAAAAAATCTTTGTGAGAACTTTGCTAAAGCCTCACTGAACTATTCCTTGAGAAAGAAATCAATACCCACTGTGATTTAGGTCACATAAAAATAGACACAAGGAAGGCCAAGGTTCAGTGCTATATATGCTGACTCACCCTTTTTTTCTAGCTTTGTAGTTTAAATTGTTGCAAAATCCATGTGGTTGGCTTCCATCACTGCAAGTCATGTATGAAAACAAATCTACACATTGTCATCACCAGTAAAAAAATTTTGCTGAGATTATTTACACATTTGTGTATCTGCCCTGTCTTTTATATTTTTTTTTTTGGTAGAAATTCAATTAAATCAATGTAAAACTCAATTTTCAGTCAAAAGCCATAAAGGAAGTTATGAAAATTACTCTGTTTAATCCATAGGTTTTGTTCTGCCACAGACTTCCTTCAGGTTTGGGCAAACCCTGGAAACACTCTGCAAAATAGAGACAATAATAATTAAAATGATAACTCTCTCCCTTGGTATGTTTTAGACTGTGATGTAACCCCTCTGCAAGCAGTACTGAGGCAAAGAGTAACTAGGCTGTAGAAGATCTTGTATATGAGGTCTTTAAGAATGCTGGGATACATCTTTTAGGAAAAAAAATATTCAATATCTAAAATTACCACACCTCAGCTAATGCCTCTAGAAGTTACTGGAATTAAAATAACAATTTTATTTAAGTTTTGTAATGTGAAATCTCTAAGTCAGTCCATGTAACTGTTTGAGGAATGCATGTTAGCTAATTGCAAAATAGATGGGAGATTTTTTTTTTTTAATAATTTAAGATTTCTTAAGAAGCTTTAGGATTCTTTGCTCTTTGACATTGTCTCCCAGCCCCACTGAAGTCTCACTTTTGTATTGGACTTAAGCTACAGATTGAAGAGTACAGATGAATATGGGATGATAGTCATTGGAAACAACAGTAACATTAACTGCACTCAGAGCATAAGAAAAAGAGAATCAAAAGATATTTTTTTCCTTTATTTTTTAAGAACCACAGTCATAAGATTCCAACATTATTCCAATCACCTAATTTATTGATTAGCAACTAATGCTAGCAGGTCTGAATTATCACTTCCAGAGCAAAGGTGTGAAATCATTCTTATAGATAGTGAAAGGGGAAGATTGTTTATAACCTGCCCATGAAAAGTACTGGCCTCAATCTGTGTTTTCATTTAGGTTTCCTTCTTTGAAATGCCATATACTTCCTAAAAGGTAATACTGGATCATATATGAAATAAGCAATGTCCTTTAATACTTTTTCTGTCTTTTCAGCACTGCTTCTTCTATATGATGGTAGAATTATAGCAAATCAGCAGGATTAATCATTTTTTGGTGTCATGCATTGTAAATTCAGGTCATCTGTAGGGGTTTGCACTAGAAGCCTCTTATTACCACATTGATTAGTAAAATTTTATAATCTTCAACCTTGTTCTATGCAGTACCTCTGAAAACAATTGCTGTTTTACAACTCTTTATATATAACACATAGGATAATAATAAATAAATATATGCAAGAAGTGGAATGAATCTGACTGAGAAGCCTGGAACAGCAGTATTGGGACATAGAGAGAAAGATACTGATGACTCAAACTGAACTGAGATCTCAGAGTGCCTCCTTAATCTTTACCACTCTTGCTGGTGCATTTCTGAACACCCCAATGTGTTGTAGAAAGTATACACTTAGTTCAAGAGAAACTTAGAAACTAAAGTAGTAGTTGTTATTACTATTATCATCATCACTATTATTGTTATTATTACTAAAAACCACCTTTCTGAAGCAAACCATTGCCAGCATTTAGTATTCTGTGCATAGCAAAAAATGTTGGATTAGTAAAACAAAAGTCCCAACTGCTTCTAAAGGCATTAGAATCATGGAATATTCTGAATTGGAAAGAACCCATCAGCATCATCAAATCCAATCAAGGTGTCACCTTGGATAAACATGTGAAGTATTTTTTTCCAACAGTCTCTTTCATAGCTCCAAAATTTTAATTTATTTCTTTGCCCATATGTATTCATTATTGTGTTCAAGGCACCTTATTCCCCTGAGCTGATCTGCAATACATTTGGAAGTACCTCAATTCCACATTTACAGCATGGTTATGGGCATTGTGACTTTAGAGTAGCTTATAAACTCTTTGGTGACAAATCAGCAAAAACCAACAAATACCTTGATGAAACACAGCTCATGCCTCAGAGTTAAATCATTCTCAACATCTATCTAAACACATTTCACACTGATGTAATACACTGACATATCGCATGGCTGTGCTAATTAACAGACAATCCCAAATGTTTTTTGAATCACAGCAAATATTTTACATTTCCATTACTCTAATCATCATTGCTAAACAATGAACTAGGCATTTAGGGAGCATGGATTTTTATTAACACCACAGAGACAAAAAAAATTTACTTTTCAGTTGAAAGAATAGCCTGTATTTCTCTCAACCAGCCACCAAGGTGGGGGGAAAAAAAGTAAGCCAGAAAACTAGGGCTCCCAGATCATTAGAATCTTTGAGACCTAGCAAATTACAACCAGAACTGCTGCCATGACTCATGAATGTGCCCAAGGTTTTGCTATTGACTGTTTGCTATCCTTAAAAAAATCTGTAGTTTGACTGCATATAGCACCCAGGAAGAGTCTCACACCCCATAAAACACAATCCAGTGCCAGGGGGTGGCCTGTTATGAGCACCGACATTGCATTTTGCTAGGCTGTCTAGTTTTCTGCTGAGAAAAGACAATTGATTAAGGTCCTGGGGCTATCCCAAGTGTTACAGAGAATCCTGATTAATGAGCATCTTAGTAAAAAATAGACTCTTCCCAAGGAGCTGTCAAGCCCTGAAGAATTGTGCCAGCACTTCTTAGCTGTGACCTCCACACCTCAGTGAGCCCAAATTGTTCGATTACTCTTGTACGTTTTTGGAGGCATGGGAGGTTTTTCCATCTTTCACAGTGGATCAGTCAAGACGTTTGCTTGTCAAAAAAGTGACTTTCCCTACCCCACGGTATTTATTTTTTTTCAGACAAAGTGATATAAAAATGGCCTTCCTTTCCATTTTGGGTCACTGCTGCTGCCTTGGTATTGAGCACAGACTTTGGAAAGGAGCCCATACCCAGAGCTGGGTATAGGCATCCAGCTGAGACTGACTGGGACAGGACTGCAATGGAGGAAAGTGTTGTTTTTCTTTCCTTTGTTTCACCAGTCTGATAGAAGGTGGAGGGACAGCCATTTTCCCCTCTCCACAGACTGTAACAATTCCAAGCCTGCTTTTGTCTATATTAGGTGGCAGATCGTCGCTGGGGTGATTACATTGGTGAACTGGTGAGCTCTAATAAAATCCATTCCTTCTGGCAGGCCCCTTTGCTAAGGTATAGAGTTGGCCAAAGCCAAATTTTCCTCAGGCCAAAGCACAACCTAGCAACCTTTAAGATATTTTTAGGATATTCTATGGTAGAGTCATTTCCTACACAGATTAGAGACAGGCCAGAGCTTTTCTTTATATCAGCAGCAGTCAGCTTGTATGACCATGTATGTCCTCTGTCAAAAATCTCCCTGTAGGCAAGATTCAAAATGCAAAAGCCTGTTCCTCAGATGACAGAGAGGAATTTCTGTGGAATGACGTTCTTCCAGGGATTCCCAATAATGTAACCCTGCCATGTCCTGCAGTGCTTCATGGAAACAGGAAGGTTATTGAGAGATACTGCTTTGGCCTTCATCTCTCTCAGAATAGGAGGGATGGATTGCTAACACAGTGAAGTGATAAATGTGAAGTGTATGCACCCTAAACTACTCAGATGGAGTTTGGATATTGACTACAGGCTAAAAAAAAAAATAAAGATGAGGAAGTACGACTAGTCCAGCCTATTATTATACTAATATTTTTTAAATTAAATATAAGCTTCATTGAACTTTCATCTTTATTTCAACTTCTGTTTGCCCTCACTTTCTCTCTTGACAGGGTTGCTGGCCCGAGACTTTGTTTTGAAGTTAATGGCCTATGGCTGTAGCCTTCAGAAGATGGAAGATTTTTCTTACTTTGTGACTGAGCACTCAATTCGACTCTGAGTTACACTTGTACAAGTCAATTAGCATAGGGATAATCAAGAAAAAAGCATCAACAATGCTTTTGTAACCTTCAGTCTTTTGTTTTTAATATACTGCACTGAAATTATTTCAATATAAGAGAAACTAGAGACCCATGAAATTACTAATTATCTATTCTGAGGTAGGCAATAGTCAATTCTTGGTATGTCTAGAGCAGATGGTACTTTTTCCTCCAGATTCTTAAAAACTTTTAAGCTATATAAATGTTTTTAATTACAACTATGCCATGAAAGAAACTAAAACCAGTTGGCTTAAGATGATCTTCATAACCACTCAGCGGAATTAGTTAATGATTCCAGCATTTTCTTGCATTTTCAGTGTATTTTGTAATGAAGGAAAATCTAAGATAAGGACAAGGATGACTCTCAGCTTACAAACAGTCCATGGTATTTCAAAGTACAGGTTTAGCATCAAGAAGCCTTGCTGCTGAAATTGGCTCTTTTTGTGATCCAATACCTGTCACTGGTGGGCCCAGCCGTGTCGTGCAGGGCTCAGACAGACCACCCAAAATTCTGACACAACACTAGGAGATTTGGGGGTTTCTTTAAAGAGGAGAAGGAAAACAAGAGAGAGAAAATACACAGGACATATGCTCATGATACTGCATTTAAAGAAAAATGAAATTAAATTTTGTCAATAAATCACATTAAATTTGTTGGCAGCATCAAGGCTGATACATAACACATACTCCTATAACACTACTAAAATGTGTTTCTTATCCTGATTAAAAATGTTTTCTATTTTGTTCTGCAGCTGTCAGATGAGAAAATTATCTTAGTAAACCTTTGGATTTAATCTTAATTGACTTTTATCTGTCTGCTTCTCCTGTCCTGTTGTATTTTCTGGTTAGACAATCAAATCTGAAACCAAAACAGATTTGTTTGGACTCCATATTGGCTCTCAGTGGCAAAGGGAGGAAAAAAGCACATGCATACTGAGTCAATGCTTTCTCATGTAGAATGGAAGAATTTCAGAAATGCTTTTTCATAATGGCAAACTGAATTATTTTCAAGCTAACACCCACAATTAACTTACAAAGTTCAACAGTGTTAAAAGAATGGCAAAACAACAAAGCCATGTATGCTTTTCACTGCCTGCATTTTCCATAACAGTTATGCAGCTCTGTGAACACAGTTAATATCGTATCTGCTCAGAGGCTACACACCATGGCTGCGGGCTGAGACTGCTCTATAATAAAATATCAGGTCCATTACTTGACATTAGAAAGCAATAATTATATCAGTGCATTTGAGGTTCCTTTCCCTTCATAAAGCTACCTTTCTTTAAAGGATTATCCTGACAGACAACACAACTGCCTTTTTAAAGAGGCAATATAATTAGCTTCCTCCCACCCCACTGCTACTTGTTTCTCTTATCTCTGGGCTGATCTGAGGAATGAGAGCAGCACAAATGTTTATTCCAAGAAAGCACAATGGCAGCAGAGGCAAAACTGCTGCCTTGATTTAGTGGGTCAGGAGGGTCCCTGCGGATGCAGGAACCCCAGACACGTAGCCCTGTTGCTAGGGAACTACATCGATCCTTTCCAGCTTCTTCACTGACACCCTCTCTCCTCCACTGTGATTGAACACCATCCTTTACAGGGGTGGAAGAGTTAGAAGCTTTGGCTTGGCTTTAATATTTATGAAGTAAACGTTTTAACCATTGAAGCTTTAAATGTCTGATGCTGTTTTCTTTTTCCAGAGCAGTAGCTTCCTTTGGGAATATTTCCATCACACTTGTATGGCAAATTACTTGACGTTGGAGGCAGAGATCTTGTTTTCTCTGAACTAAATGCAATCGCAGGAGATTTAAGATGTCCACAAAAATAATTGAAGTATATTTTTCTTCATTCATTTTAATTCTCTTATTATTTCAAGATAATTTGCGCTTAAAATGCATCATGCTACAGGCTTAAGTGAAAATCGTCAAAATCAGATTGAAGGGTAGATCAGGATATTCTGAATATTTTTATATAGGCTAAAAGATATAAAGCATATGTATAAAAATGTGGTGTTTACATACAGAGAATGCTGTTGCACAGAAAGTGTTAACTTAGCCCAGTGGGGCACTGCGGGAAATGCCCAGTTCCATACCAAGAGGAATGAAGAGAGCAGGTTATAAGCCTTGAGCTAGCTAATTTGGATGTTCATCTCTTTGCATACACAGTGGGAGGTTTTTAACATCCAGCTCTTCAAGCAGGTTCTACAGAGGGTGTCCTCGGGGGTGCTGCAGCCCCACCACGCTGGTAAGGACCTGCACTAGAGGATTTGTAGCTCATGTATTGTATTCCTATGTGTCAGGCCCATGTGCAGCCTGGAGGCAGCACCCTCAGCACATAGCTGTCTCGGGGGAAGGCGGGCCTGCAGACACCTCAGCTGCTGCAGGCAGACAGCAAACATGCTGTATCAAACAATATAATTGAAGGAGATGGAGCACCTGAGTTCCCTCCCAACAGATTCCCAGGGAATATGTATTTATAGAGAGGTGATGCCATGAAGGCTCACAGGCTGGAGGAGTTATCAGATGCTATGGAAGCTTTCCAGACCACCTCTCTGACAATAGTGGGAAGAAGGTGAAGAGATTATAGTTTTCCAGATTAAATATAGAAAATTCTCTATCTGAATTTTAAAAGTCTCTATTAGAAGTGAACAAAACCCACCCACCTAAATAAAGTCCTGTTGATTTCACATCTATATAAAAATCAATAATTTAAAACCTATGTGAGATGATTAAGCTCTTGGCATTCTTCCTATAAATACTCAACACTGGCAGAAACTGTCTAGCAGTAGCCTTAGCAATTGAAATAATTGCTGTAATCAGACACCAGATGCCTGATACTGAGCATAACAGATACCACAGTGACCCGAGGGAAGAAAATGTAGCATAAGGACAAGGTACTTATGTGAGCAGGAACAAATTCATCAGAAGAGCTATGGGGCCAGTAACTCCCTCCCTGCCAGCATCACCCTGTGGGTCACATACTCGAGTCCCATTATAGGAAATGCTGCTTTCTGCTGTTTTGTTGTTCTAACTATTGAGAACACCACACCTGGCCCTGCATCCAGTCCTTTCTATTAGGAGGCCCACAACAAACAACATCCCCCACTGAAATCTCTGGACACTAATACAGAAAGTTGGGTTTGTAAAAGCTGTAGTGGTTCCCTGCAAGGCAGCCAGCAGCTCACACATGCAAAAGTTCTTTGATGTTGACATCACGTGGGTGTTCACAATAGGATCTGGCTCATACGCACAAATCTGTATCTGTAGCCTAAATCATGCTGTGTATCCTATGGTTAACTAGATTCCTCTGATTGAAATACAAAGTTATTAAACAAAAGAGTCAATTTTGTTTAAGAAATAAAAGTATGCAAACTTGTGCTTTGTAAAAGATGTCAGCAAGCTCTAGAGGACTTGCCTTCAGTCTTGCTACAGCCTTTCTTCTTAATCTAAAATAAATCCTCATTCTTTCCCATTTCAAAGCTAATCTTCTCCCACTCACTCTAATATTCAGTGTTAGTATGTAACAGACCATGAATTAGGAAATGGCTGTTAAGACAGCACTGAAATTCTTTTTTCTTATGCCCTTATAAGTAACAATGTTATATAATTTTCTACAGCATAAGGCATAATGGTCTTCTAAGGCAATGCTAGCACTCAAACTATCACTCTTTCCTCATACAGCATTGACATGATAATAGCATAATACTTCAGCCCATTAAGTCTATTGAAAGTAAATTATTGTCATCAGATGCGATAAAACCTAGTTGGATGCATTAACAATCTTATATTCTGTCTTAATAACCCTACTAAAATAGTGATTGCCTCTGCTTAGCCTTGCATTTACAGTTTTTTATCTGTTTCTTCTTGAAATGTGTTGGTCAAATGTCCTGCCTGAATCACTGCTCAGAAAACATTTAGGGAAAAGGGCAACAGTGCAATACTTTGGATCCTAACTGAAGTCTGGTAAACTCAAGGGGGACCCTGCTGTTAGCTACAAGGTCTTCAGCTCTCTGTGGGCTATCTTACATAATTAATAACAGAAATAGGAAAAATTCCTCTGAAACCTGCTGACTTATGCATAGTTGTTATATATAGATCCACATGTGTACATGTATGCCTGTATTATACACATTCATGTATGGACATTGCTTATTATCCCATTAATAAACTGATTTCCAGTTAATCTCGTCTGGCAGCTAAAAGGTGTTTACACACTGTTGCTTTTGTTTTAATTTCTCTAGTGACTTATTTATATAAGTGTTATAAAAGAGGTGGTTAGAAGTATCTGAGAACCATGTACAAAGTTTTAAAGACTACCAGTAGGATGTGTCTCTTTTATTGCTGAGAATTTTGCCATTTTGCTCTTCTTTTTTTAAGTAGGGGTGAGTACAGGTGAGGAAAGTGATTCATTTTCCAAAGTGTTTCTAAGTTCTTAAGCATTTTTCATCACAAGAGGTGCCTGTTAACTGACACATATCTAAGTAGTATGTTTTACTTGTAGAAATATAAAAATCCATCATAAAGTACAACTTTGGAGTATACAAGTTGGTTTTTTTTTTTTCTTTCTCTAAGACAGTGGAGCAAGAAATGGCAGACTTGTCTCTGATGTGTAATCCAGGCACCACTGCATATATGACAGACGTAACACTGAGATCAATTTTAGTGGCTGTGAACCCTGTTTCCACACACAATCAATCAAGCAAATAGTAACAGTATAGTCTGTGGACATTTATACAACAGTAGGTTTGGCAAGACACACAGCTGCTTTTGTAGTTAGATAAATCCATCATAGCAAAGAAGTCTAGGTCACTCATAAGTCTGGCTCTTACAAAATCTTCAGCCACAGACACCTGCCACCCTGCCAGAGCCATGCCCTGTTAGTGTGTGCCTGTTAAAACAAAGGCAGTTTCCCACCTCCACTACTGTGGCAGACTTTGTAGCTGTCCCTGCAAGTGCATAGATTGTTTCTTTATCACAGCAATTAGCTAAGCTGCTCTCCACAGTCCTGTCTACTGCTTTATTCTTACTCCAAACTGCAGTTTCACTGGGGGTGTTGGCGTCAAACGCACTTGGAGTGATGATGCTCACTGCTCAGCATCCAGCTCCAAAGCCTCTCAGATAGGAAGCGTGAACTTATCTGGCTGCCTGTCAAAAATGCTGGCCTGGATGAATAGCAACTGCCTGGAACCATATGATAAATAAGACCTAAAGCTTCTACCAAGGGTTTGCAGGCTCTGGGCAAACATGTTCACTCATAGTTGTTACATTTGACAGCTTGTAGCCCTCAAGTGATCCCTGTGATTTTTTAACAAAGCTTCATCTTATTTCCTCTCCAAGAGTTTAGCTGTGTTAATTTTTTTCTCAGGAAGATGGGGTTTCTTATTCAAGAAGACTTTTTCCACATGCATGTAATAAGAGAAGGTGGTGACAAGCAATACAATCTCTCACATGAGGTTTCCCTTTCACAGGTAGCTAACGCTTATTTGATCTCTTTTCCCCCCAAATTCTGCAGCGTATTAGCGAGACAGAGGCACAGAAGTAACCCAGCCCCCGCAGCTCCTTGCTGCTGTAATGCTGAGCAGAAGTTCAGGTCAAGCAGTGTGGGGGTAGAAGGAACAAGACACACAAGCTTTATCCTGTGCTTGGGGCCCTCAGGAGTAAGATGCTGGTTATGCTTTAAATCTCTGCTCTTCTTTTATCCCATTTTACCCCTTTTCAGGGACATCTGATTTTAAGTATTTGGAGCTGCCTTCTCTTGATTGTCATTAACATAATTACTTATTTTTTAATTGACATACTGGACAGGTTCAACATATTCTTCTCTTGTGTATAAATTGTGTGTTGCATATAAACTAAACTAATAAACTTCAGGAGTAAGGAATTTTGTATACAATAGAAAAGAGAGAACTATTTAAATGTATTTCTTTATCCAACTCATGACTAAGTGCATGGGAGCTTAATAGTATTGGGATATCAAAGGCTGAATTTAGCATTTTCTAAGAATGCCCTGTGTGTCCACACAATCACTGGTAAAAGCTTTTGCAAGCCATTTAAGATGACATTGGCCTCCATTTTCTGATAAACTGGAAGCATTACATACATTTAATAAGAGAAAAAGGGAGAAAACTAATTGACATAGAAAGGTCAAAGCAATGTAAATGTGATGTTTTCATGGTGGGAAATATCTTCATGGTTGAAAAATAAATGAGGCAGGTTATTGCAGATATTAATATTTAAAAAAGCCTGCTGTTAACATTAACATCTGATTTGCCTAATATAGTTCATTACTGTTCAGCATTTCATCTAAATAATTTTCTTATTAATGCTTAACCAATACCAAACAACTCCCCAGCACTAGCCTTAGACATCTCTATGAATATTAGTTAATGTATTATACTTGGTCCTGTTGTAATGAAACTTCAGTGGATTTATAACTCAGATATTTAGAATAAGCAGTAAGCATTGAGCAGACTCTTCTTTCTGGTTAGAAGAGCACAGTAAAATACCAGAAGTTTACTAGAGGCATCCTCAAATCTGGACAGGTAGTAAGGCTGGGGGGAAAAGATATCATTTTTCTAATTGTAAAGAGACACAATTGTGAACATCTGCAAAACTGCTAACTTGAATTCCTCTTACTAAATCCCAGTATTGTACTGGGACTGATTAGGTCCACTAACTATTCAGACAGCATTTAGTTGAGGAGAAGGCAGCCTGTTGTCCATTTAGCATGCTGGACTTCATCCTTCAGCAGGCAACTAGAAAATTTCAGGAACTGAAATTAATTCCAAAATATTAGCCAATGGGGGAAAAAAAAAAAAGTTTAAGGCTTCTAAAGTTTTGGACTCTAAGAAATAAAAAAATCAGTTTCTTACCAAGAGAAGAGGTGTGTTATGGCAAAATCTATATTTAGGTACTGTCAGCAGTCCTTAGAATACATTATTCTTCACAGAATTTTGTGGAAAAATGTGACTGGGATTGATTCAATCACTGTGATCAGAATGTTTGTATTTTAATTAGCATATGACAAAATACATATTTTAACTTTGTAAGAAAACTGTACTACAGTACCTTTCTCTGAGCACAGATCATAGTAGTTAGCTGTATCTTTAGAAAACTGTATATTATCTATTCTGAAAAGAAAGGCCAGTGCAAATGTGGATTTTTCTTCTAACTTTGGCGTTCAGCTGACTGCACTGCATTTCTAGTAAAATATTATTTTGATTAAATATTCAATATTTTATGACAGAAAATATCAATGCACAATCAGTAGCTGAAACTGCTTCTATAATGTGACACATGATATTCCACAGGTGTGAATCTGTGTACTCAGGACTCACCCTGGACCATTTAAAATGCTGGTCACAGCGAGTACTGATGTACAGTAGATAGTAGCCATGGAAACCAGTCAGAGCTTACCTTAATATATTTTTTAAGAAAACTAGATTTCAAAAGATGATTTTTCTCTTTCTTTGGGGGCACAGTGCATTATAGCATCTAGGAAATTATCCATTAGAGGTTTTTCAGAGCAATCCTATCTTAAAATCCCTTGCAGATGTTGCACAGTGCTCATTTCTGCAGACTGAAAACCAGATGTGTTACTAAGGCATGATAAACACACCAAAACCTCCTTGGGGAATGCAACAAGTGAGGAGCAAAATCGGACCACACCCCAGGCTGCACAGAGAGGAGGCAGGTCCACTGCTGAAAATTTATTTCCAGCCACTCCTGGAGGGACTAAACAATTGGGGAGGATGTGCCAAGCAACAGGGAAGGCAGGCAGCCAGGCACCTTGAGAATACATACAGGGCAGGAGAAGAGGGGTGGAGGTCCTGGCTCTTGGGAAGGCTAGATGCATGGTGGGATTTAATGCTTAAAGCCTGAGAATAGGGCAGATGGAAGCTCTTGGTAAATACAGGCTTTGCTGTGAAATTTGAAGTGTGGAAAATGAAGTTTTCTGTGAGGAAATAGTAACTTAGAAGTTATTTTTCATAGGAAGCAAAAAATACCTCAAAAAGCTTTTTGACAGAACACTGAAATCAGGTACTGAAAAGTGCAAATAAGATTCACAACATATTTTGAATTGGAACAGACCCACAAGGACCATCAAGTCCCTGTTAAGTAAATGGGCACTGAACCCACAGACCTTGAGTGCTATTAGCACCAAGCTCTAAACCACTGAGCTAATCTTATCTCCCTAAAGGGAGGAAAGCTGCCTGGTTAGCAGAGATCCCTGGGGAGGTGCGCTGGTCGACAGGAGTTCTCTGACAAAGACTTGGCAGTTCTCTCAGCTGCAAAAATGAGCCTGCAGACATGACTGAAGGCATGTCTGCAGCTAAATATAAGCTCTATGGCTGAGAAAAGCATAGGGAGGGAAAGAAAATGTGAGAGAAACCTCTCCTTCCTTCAACAGGGAGCTCATTCCTGCCCCTACTCCAGCCTGTGAGGCAGCAGGCCTCCACTTTGGCTACTCTGGTGAGAAGCTCTGAAACAGATCCACAGGTAGAAGAAAAAGGAATGGAAAGGGTATCAAATGAAGAAAGTGGAAAAATAAATGATGAACAGAAGCAGAGCTTAAGGCATTTTCCACTGCTCTGAAAGGATAAGAAGCCTACAAAAGCCGGAAGACAATATATAGATATAAAATTGATTTTTTTCCACTCTGTAAAATTTTTGTGCACTCAAGTTTGTCCATGAACATTCACTTTGAAACAATTTTCCTGTCCCATTAATTGTGCTTTGCTAAGAGCATACGACCTCTGCAACAGACTCTACTGGACTTTTGTGGGCAAGTTAACAAAAAATAATATCCAAGTGAGACCTGAAGTCACCCTTGTCACATTTTTCATTACCTCCTATGCTAGGAAAAAAAAAAAACAAACAAAACCCAACCAATCTTATGAATGCTAGATACCTGCCACATTAGTTAAAAAGTAAAACCACTACAAAAAAATATTGCTGCTTTGTGGTACACAGGGCATTCACAGTATTAATTTCAATTCACCACAAATTTAGCAGGGTGCCAAGCAACATCTTTCAAAGTTTGTGTGACTCTGTAGCAGAAATTGAAACAAGGTCCAAATTTCTTAATATGGTAAAAAAAGTTAACTGCAAAAAGTTGACAGATTGCTATGCAGTCTTCCCCAAAACCCAAATATAAAGCTGATTTACTGCAATATTATTTCCTGCTAAATTAAGAAACATTTTCTTCCAGCTGGGTTGGCAATTTGACAACACTTAGATGACAAGCTAACTGTCTGATCTCAAATTAAATCACCAGACTTGTGACATTATAACTGTTGTTTTTAAAAGAATAGTGCATGGAGAGGAAAGGGAAAACAGCAACGATTTTAGTGAGATTTACATCTAGACTCTGAAAGTATTCCCTGGTAAGATACTAGTTTACCTCTTCCTGAATAAAATGAAACTATAATAGATGTGATCAGGATACAGACAGCCCTGTGGAAGAACAAAACCTTGATAGCATTCATATTCCTCAAAGAAATAACTTACCATTTAAATATGGCTCACAATAACCAAAAGCTCAGATGACTAACTTACAGTTTCAAGAACATGTCCTCTGCTGTTAAATATCAATCACAAAGTGCAGCATAGCCATTAATATTTAAGACCTTCACCACCAGGAAACAGAGCGGCACTTGAATACTCTTGCTCAAAATTTATTGTCACATTTCAAAATGATAGATGAGATGTTTTCCAAAGTTTTGTTTCATGGAGTTGGTTTGGTTGTCTTCTGAAGTACATGAAATTATGTTCTCTAAGATAAAAGCTTTCTGATAATATGAAAAAGAAAAAGGGATCTACATTTATGAAACAGCATTTTTTGCCTCTTCAGTGCTGAATCAAATGCATGAGGCTCTTGAATCCAGTGCAGGAAGAAACATCTCAAAGGGTCGCTGTCCTCACTCTTTCCATGTGCCCAAGTTCACCTGTCCTCATGAAGCAGTATTATCTCTATTGCTCACTGAAATTGTCTTAAGGGATGATCTTAACTTCTGGCTTTTTCTGTGTTCTTCCTTACTCAAAATGAGCTTCCTCCTGTTGCGTGCATGCTGCAATCAAAAACAAAATGTAGGCTAACCACAAGAATTGTGCAGTTTTGATTTTTATCTGATCATTTGGTGATACCTTCATAAAGATGCCATCTTTCCTTCTGCATCTCTCATCCAACAAATTTATTTAATGCAGGAAGTTTTTCATTACTTTCTGTGACAAATGTTAATCATATTTTTTGAGAAATTTTAGAAGGAGAGCAATTTTTCACAAACTGTATAATTTCAGTATCATCATCAGGGACCCTCAGAATGAAGTAAAGGTTTCTAATGAAGACACCATCCCTTCTCTCCACTCTTCCCATTCAATGAAATAAGAACAAAGAACCTAGTAGGAAATTCAAAACTTTCTAAGGAGTAAACATATCCAAAGAGCCTATGTCTTGGTAAAAGCAGAATAGCAAACACTTAAAAAGTCACAGTTTGGTAATATTATGCTGCACTTAAAAAGAAATTATCTGTAATTCATCTTAAATCCCCAAATAAAATTCAACAGAGATCCTTCCTTAATATAGAAGTGTGATATTTTTCTTTAAAATGCAATTTAAACTGCATTTTAGATCTATATTTGAAAATTTGAATTGGATATTAAAGAGCACAGGCCTTTTTTAACATGAAGCAGACTCTCGTTTCACAAGATTGGGAAAAGCTGTTAAAGGTTGATAAGTGAAATGACTGAGTAAGGAAGAAGGCTTATCCAGCAGAAAACCACATGCTCCAATGACTATAAATCTCATTAAAGAGGTTAAGACAATTGTTTTCTTTCGATCTACTTTAGCACAGAGGTGGGAGTAACCAAATACTGAAGAAAAGGAAAAGCCCATTTTTCTCTTCTTTATGTGAATCCTGGGAGCTCCACTGATGTTACAAGGACATTACAATAAAATTAAAATACCACCAGCATATAATAAAAACCCAGACTGAATCACATATTGACTAAACAAAGCATTTTAAACTAACTTGGTGGCATCTTCTGTTAGATATAAATAAATAATGTATAAAAATGCCAACTACTCCTTTTCACAGAACTTGCAGAAAAATGTACTTTTTCCCTTAGCTTGGACTGACTTGTTCAACTTTTCGCTTCTTTTAACTCCTGGAATTTGTTGCAGAACTTTTCAAGGCATTGCATTTTATGCCTTCCCTCCACCTCTCCGGTTCAACTTTTTTTTTATTAGCTGGAATAGCACAGCTTATTCAATCAATCAGTGTCCTTGGAATTCCCATCCTTACACCAAGATATTTTTTACATCTGCTCCTGCAGTCTAGTCTATGAAATTTCAGCAAATGTCACTGTCAAACACCCTACTAACATGCTCATGGCAGGCGTATTGGTATTAATTAGTCAATACAATTCAGTTTCTTTGTCAGATGAGCTGTGTTGCTTCTTCTCTTTTCTCCTGTATCTGAGTCAGTAGTCACAATCCCATCCTACTGTGGCTGGTGCTTTCTGCACAAAATTGTCAAGACACCAGGTGTAATGACATGTCTCCATTTTCGTTTGGCAGACAAGATTTGGTTTCATGCTTGCTGTGCTCTAACATTTTGGCCAATGAAGTCAGCCAATCCATGCTGCAGATTTGACAGTGTTCTGAGTAGCAGCAATCAGAAATTTTAAATCTTCTGCAGCAAGAAGGAAAGCTCCCTATAATTATGTAAACATGTCAGCTGTGCCGTGCTAGTCACAGCTGCACACCACCACGTTTTGCAGAATGGTTTATTAGACTCACTTTTATTGCTGCAATCCAATGGCAGATAAATAGGCTTTACTCCCAGCTAGAGGATACTGCTCAAATAGCAGACAAAAACTGCATGTATAATTCTCACATTAACACATATTCATGTGCATAGATAAACTTGGGATCAGAAGAAGGAGCAGTTTATGTGCTGGATGCCAGCGGCAGAAACAGGCACATTCCAGTCTGTGTGAGGAATCTTTTCTAGAAAAAACAAAAGCATAATTCACATCTTTACTGAGTATATTGTGTATGAACCTAAGAAACTAAATTTAAACCTTCCTAAACATTTTGTTTCTCACTTACACCACAGCCAGCAGCCCCTGGGAAACTGAAAAACCTGAGCAACTATTTCTGAAGAAAAAGCGAAGAGTAACAGAAATAGGACTATTCACCCAAAAGCCTGCTCCCAGGTCAAGTTAAATTCAGAAAGTCATCCTTTTCCTACCCATGTGTGCTCGAGTCTGGAGAAATTCATGCTAAGGACTCAAGTTTGAATGTGCTCTTTACCTACCATCCAGTCCAAGGTTGTCAGCATCATGAAAGCTATAAATCACATCAATCTTTGGTACAAAATCTGTTCTCTTCTACTTATTGCAGATGCTACTCTTTTGACACCATTGCCCATCTGCCCTGGATGCAAATGTCATCAGCTTCAGGCTACCACTTATCCCATCCATTTCCAATCATAAAATTACTGCATATAAAACTCAGGCTTTTCAGGCATAGAATAAACAACAAAAAAAGCCTATGTGGCACAATTCTATTTTGTAGGGAATTCTGTATTTGCTACCACTCTTGATCTATACAATACAAACTTAAACTTGCCTGTGTTTCACTTAAATTCTGGGATCTATGAGGCCTTGAAGTATCAGTATGATTCACATATTTGAAATTTTGTCATTCATAATATTTTTATATATATTTTTAATACAGTTGTAGTCATAATTTCTCCCTCATGTAAATGTGAACAAATTATTATTGAAAACAAAATAATTTAAGCAAGAAAAAAAGATCTGTATCCTAATTTATGACCATGATAATAGTATTTTTATTTTTTTTAGCTTCTAGTGATTTCCCAGCCCAAGTTCGGGGCTTGAAGATTGTGATCGTTGCTCAGAAACTGATCTGGACTTTAGGCAACCATAGAAATTAATATATTTATTACTCATGTGGTTTTGTTCAGTTCTTTCACACCATCTTGTTAAGTTTCTTCTTACAAAGCTCTGACATGAAATAGTGGCTTTTTTGCATTTCTCAGTTCTCCTGAGCAGCAGTAGATGCAAAGATTGCCGTGTAAAGATTCTTTTGCCTTCTGTATTATCTCCTGCCGCTGGATGTAGTAGAACTGTCTGTTTAGAGCCGCAAAGACACATACTGACCTCTGTCCTATTTTGGAGACAAAAGTACATATTTGTTCCTATAACTCCAGGCCATAAACCCTCTCTCCCACTCAGGTGAAAATGAGCAGCCCCCTGAGACTGCTTTCTCAACAAATGTGGCAGCGAGCCATCCATCTCCTCTCCTAAACAACTGCTACATTTCATCCCTCATGGGTAGGGATGGCAACAGAAAGGCCCCAGAAACTTTAGCAAGAGAACTGTCCTGCATATACAGGAAAGCAGGGCCTGATGCCCTCTGCATTCCTACACACACACAGAGTCCCCCTTTTATTTCCTTGGAAACTATGTCTTGCAATTACTGTTTTCTTGGGCTGCCTGGGTCATGTTGTCAGTGCCAGGGCTATTATTTCAGTCTCTGTGAACTCAAGCAAGTGACATCCCACTTATTATGTTTGATTCACATTTTCGGACATTTCTTTGAAAAATGAAGAGTGGAGAAGTGTCGCATTTAACAAAGACAGGGATTACTCCTTTAATCATTAATGATAAGTTTATATGTTTTTGAGGGAATATATTACTAAAGCCTAATTCTGTTATAAATATTCATTACCAGACATGAATGGTCTTCTATTTCCTTTTGCTTATCCATTTTCAAGAATTTGTAATCCAGAGTCTCTGGAATGCTCCTTCTCATAAGAGCATAACCTGGACATATTCCAGGTACATCAAAACTGAGCATGTGAAGTCCATTGCTGATATTTTGGAACAGCAGAGGCAGAAATGATAATACCAAGGCATAAGTACAATATCCTGATTGCAGGTAAAGCATGAACAATGCAAGTAATTGCCATCACCGAGGGAACATTGCAGTCACAGTCTGTTAATTCTCAAATCTGTCATTAGTTACTGAATAGTAGCTAAGGAAGTGTAATTCAGGTAATGAGGAGGACATATAAAGTAGCAGCACACAGAAGACACCAAAAGTTATGTCTCCATGCTAATCCTTGCATGTGATACAACAGAAGTGGCAGTAGGACATCTTCAGAGAGGGAACATGACTTTGGATTGGTTCTAACTACATTCTAACTACAGCCAGAGTAGGTGCTGTCATTAATATCAGTCATGCCTCCAGGTGTACGTTATCCCTTTGCTATTGTGATGTCCTGTGTAACGAAAACTCACTTCTTCTATTTGCTCCAGAACCATCTCAAAAGCTTCTTGTGACTTCTGGCAGCAGCACATGAAGGTACACAAACTCCCAGCTTCTCTGAGAGGAGAGGCAACTCAAAGCCTGAGGAAGAATCAGGACCACCATCTCACCCTCCAGAAAAACTCATCACGTTATAACTGGAGTACTGCTCAACAAAAACTGTTTCCCTCTGTTTCATGAAGGAACTGATAAACCGCTACACAGAATTTTCTGTGCAGTGTATTATGAAACACAGATGGGCTTTTATCCATTGCACTAGACAAATGCAGGACTTGACAGGATCAAGTGGCAATGGTTTTAAATTGAGAGTAGAGCTTAGGTTAGATATTGGGAAGAAATTCTTTATTCAGAGAGTGGTGAGGCACTGGAACAGGTAGGTTGGGTAAGTTTTGGACTCTCCATCCGCGGAAGTGCTCAAGGCCAGGCTGGAGAGGGCTCTAGAGACAACCTGGTCTAGGGGAAGGTGTCCCTGATGAGGGCTGGGGGGGGTGGGAGGGGTTGGAACTAGATGACCTTTACGGTCCCTTTCAACACAAACTCTGGGATTCTGTAATTCTATGCTTGGTCATTAAGACAGTGCAGTAACACAGGCTGGTAGGCTGCCTTGCACTGGTAAGTGTATAACTATCCACTTTAAAGTTATCACACACTAAAAAAATACCCAAAAGCTGAAAATGTTGAACATATTGTAAGAATTGGAGTCTTAGAGAACTGAAAGCTTAGAAGATGATATAGAATGGAGGTAGAGGAAAGAAGGAAGAAAGAAGCTTCATTTTAGTATCATGAATTGAGATATAGAATGATTAAATGGCAAAAGAGGAATGGAAATAGTAAAAATACTAAGAAATCAACAGGTAGATGAATATTTAGAGTAGGATTGGGTTAGTAGGTATTTTCCGTGGACTGTGGAGGAAACTTTTCACATTAATCAAATGCAAATTATTCAAAAATTCTCACATTTTAGTACCAGAGTTTCACACACTTCCTTGCCCTCTCAATTTTTTTCTGTACTTCTGCTATGTAGAAATATGCTGCAAAGATATTAAAATATTTAGGTCCAAAGCTTATCCGATTTATAAAATTAAATTTTTATGAACAAATGCCTTCTTTTGAAAATACTTATGAGCCTTTTCAGTTCCTTGTTTCATTCCAGCATTTGGAAACTAATTTCTAAATCTCTCTCAGATATTCCTTATGAGAACTGTATAATTTTATAAATAACTGACCCACTTTACCATGACAAGAACTATATGTCTGAGAACTGTTTATCCAGAAGGTTGAGAAGTTCCTTTACCTTGATGCAACATATGCTTTACCAGATGTTTCATGGGGAAGACAACCGTGCTGATAAAAACAAATTGCACCATGAGTGAACTTTTAGTCAACTGATTTGGATTTTACATTAACGTTAGGATAGACTGATTCTATCACTCTTTGGTTGTGGGTATCCAAATTTGTTTTTAATGATTGTGGCTGTAATGAGCTGTGCAAAAAATTGTCCACCCTCTGCCCCTTCAGTTGTCAAGAACAATAAATGCTTTTGAGCAAAGCGTTTATAAGGCAAAAATGCGCACACTGATGTCTTTATGGAGGGGGAAATACATCCCAATTGCAATTGTTTTTTAAGCCATCCTATTACCTTCAGTTCATGTTAATTAAACCCACAATAAAATTTTCACTGTGTTGATGAACTGTAGCAAAGAAAGCTCATAAAACCTGCAGAGTTATTTCTGTTTGCTCAGTGCCTTTGGACTGTGTGGCAAATGGGAGTAAGTTCTTAGTGAAGCTCTCTGATACACATATTCCCTGAGAAAATAATAGCGTCAATTTGATTTCTATTTTCATTTTTTTTCCTATATACTGTGGGCAGTAGCTGTCATCTTTATTAACTGTCTTGCTTTTCATACTCTTTTATTGATTAGTAATTTGCCATTGTAAGTTCGTTCGCTAAATTTGCTTTATCAATGATATTTTTTGTCCAGCTATTTAACAATTACTTTATATAATTTTATATAATATTATAAAAGTTATTGATAAGAAATTTGTATTTTGATGTCAATATTTCAGTAAAAAGGAAGTAATAAACAGATAAACCTTTATACTACACTGTTATGAAGGGATGGAATAATCATTATGGATCATGACTGCTACAATAATAGCTGAACAGTTCTTCTTTATAAATTGTGGTAGAAGTGGAGGCAATGGTGTATATTTTCTCACATCTTTTCCCACAGTATCCTGATAGTAGTACAGTTGGGAAAGGGAATAGGACATTGTTGATGGAAGAGAATTTATATGCAAATGCACTGGAATTTTCCAAGCCACGGGATGAGAAAATGTTATAGTAGGATAACATGTGCAAAAGAGGAACCATGTGTTTTGAGTGCTATTGATTTTTCTTCTTTAGATTGGGTATTGATTGCTCCTGTCTGTCCATTGATTAGTGAAAAAGTCCATTTTTCACTTTCAAGAGAATAATTTTCATTGCTTTTCTGCCCTTTACTCCTAGGCAAAATCCCGATGGATGCTACACTTCAGGAATTTCTAGGCATACATGACCTTTTAATTAGTTATGACTTGCATATCTATCAGCTGAAATCTCATGGCAGGAAATGAGATTAAATTGCTCTGAAAGAAAAATCAGGTTCTCCAAGTTGTAGGTCTGAAGCATGGCATCCAAAGACAGATATTGCTTTGGCATCCTAAAAATAAATTGAAAAGTACATGTCCAAAATTCTACAGTATTTTTCTTCGTTACTCAAAAGACAGGAAATGCCATCATCATATTTAAGAAGAAAAAGTAGGGGCTGCTCCTCAGGGTTTGGTCTGCTTGCTCACCAGGCAGCCCTGCTGGCAGCCTGCCCTGGTCTTCCCCAAAGGAGTACATCTTCCCCACCCTGCACAGGAAACTGCCCAACCTCCTCCTGCAGAGACACAGCCCCACAGGCCCCCCCAGCACTGAGATGGGCATCAAGAACACGTTCAGGCCCTTACTGGAATTTTTCTGCTATGTGTACACCATTACTTGATTTCGATACAAAAGTTAGAAAACAAATATTGACTGCTGTTTGGGAGTTTACAGTTGTGGCTAGTTCTTGGGGTTAGATGTCCTCCATACTTTTAATTTGCATTATGTTGCTACAGCAAATGCAAACAGCCAGTTAAGCCTACAATGTACTCACACCTAGGGAGGCACAAAGGCTAGTCTGATAAAAATGAGGACTGTGGAAAGGAAAGAGTATTCTTGGTTGTTTTGTTGGAGTTTTAAAATTCCTCTGTAAGAGTTTCATTGCTAATCTTCAGTCCTACAAATTCAATATTTATTTTTTAGAAGAAATGAAAGAAACTTTGACATTGCTAATGTGGTTTTGACTTCACAAATGTATTTGAAAAATGACAAAAATCCCTGCTTTCAAGTATGTTTTCTCCAAAGCCAGTAATAGGTTTTAATGGCTCAGAAAGAATATCAGAAATACAGCATCATCAAACCTAATCTACCGTGAGAAGAATAGTAACATCAAATGGCCTCTCCTATAGAAATGATTTGTAATTAATTACTTAATTTGTTGGAGCATTTGTAATATATATTTAATGACACTACAGTCTGGCACAGCCTTTCAGGCAGTGTTCTGTGGAAACACAATCTAAGCATAGCCTCAGGCTGATATTATCAAATAACTCACCATGCTGTGTAAAAAAATCCAGATAAAACAAGCAGCTAATGTTCCAGCTTAAAGGGCCCCAGGAAAGCCTGTTTCCACCCAGCATTTCTCTCTGGCAGCTCCATCATCTCTGTCTTTATACCTGCAACATGCAGTAAATAAATATTCAGCACTGGTCTGACTGTAGGTACCACCAATCAAGCAATGGCCCATTACGATATATCACACTCCAATTAGTAAAGATCTTGCCATGTGTCTAATAGTCTGATATAAACAGTCCATTAGGCTTTCTAATGGTGGTGTTAAATAAAGAGTGAACCAATAGTACTAGAACAGCTAGAAGCCCCTGGGCAGCTTTGCATCTTCCCCTGCCACTCCTTTTAATGAGATTATGCTATTGCTTAGGTCGATAGAAACTGTCATTTGAAGGTTTCCAGTTCTCCTGCCCTTTTGTGTTGAACAGACAAGGCAGATGTATCTAAATATTTACCCTTTTGTCTATTTTCTTCCACAGAGTAAAGTTCTTGCCCTGTATTCCCACTTACGTCATTGCCTCTTTTTGCCAGATGGAACAATGCATCTCTCCTAATCAAGCAGGGAATCTCTGGTACAGACTCTTCCTGGAATCTAATGCAGCCCAAGAATCTCTCAGCATCTTTGAGAGACAGCATTAGTCATATAAATGACCCCTGTCTGGCAAGGCATTATAAGAGTTTATTCAATTATGATACAATATTTTTTCCAATTAGAGGAACGTCCATCATTTTTCTTTATTTTGATTAAAAATAGTAGAGCCTTTCAAACTCAGAAGAACAACAACAAAAAGCTATTTAAGGTTTGGAAATGTAAATTCAAGAGACAATATATCAGAAAAGAAAAATAATTGAAGTATTAGATTAGAATAAAAATGTTTACAGAACTGTAAAATTAAGTTTCCTTTAGAAAGGCTATAGGATAGTTGGTGTGTGTTATACAGAGGATTGGCCATGAAACACCAGAGAATAACATGTTGTCCATCATAAACTGAAATTGCATTGACTACTGAGCTATAGTATAAACAAATAAACTGAAGAAAATTACAAAACTGCCTTTAAACGTCTGAGTCTCATAGACTGATTATTGTTTAGTTTAAGCTATAAGGAACAGTAAACGATGGACATGCTGTTTACTTTTAGAGATGTTAGTATGCCAGAAGACAGAAATTAAGCTCCTCTTGAGCGTAAATCTGTCTGATAAAATCTTTAAATTGTTGTAAAAATTCAACTTAGATATCATACACTAATCAAATCCAGAATGTTGGTGTATTTCGTATGTAAAACACAATAAAAAGCTACATGTAACATTCTGGCATTTATACTTTGTTTCAGCAGTGTTTCTTTCTTTTAAATTCTGCTAATTTACTAATTCTAAAAGCAATCAACAAGCCTTCTGTCCATAGGTCTTCTGTGAATCTAATGGATTTAGCAGGAGCCATGACAAAAACCAGCATTGTAGCACTGGACTGATGCATTACTGCATCAAAGGGACCTCCTTCCAAGACTAGAAAATAAGCTGGCATCTTGCTTGCTATAATTTTGGGCAACCTGCCTGATACAACACCTTGGGTGTCATCTAGGGATGACTCTGACTATGCTTTGCAATGTATTTTACCATATAGACAAATTTTCCAAATAATTTCACAGCTGTTGCTGAACAGGCTTTGCAATAATATCAGCCAAAGATTACATGATAACTCCTGCTCTCTATTGTTTTGTTCAGTTTGGTAGAGATGCATTACATTTGCACAAGCAAAATGTAATCAAGGATACAAAGAGGCTTTATCAACACTTTGTGACACTGCCTCAGATAGAAAACCAGTTTAAAATAAATGGCTGGTGCTCCAGAACTTCAGGTGAGGAAAGGGGATCTCTTGGAAGCTCTCATGAGCCAGTTAAGCAAATGGGAGCAGAGACTGTACTTTCCTCCAGTACATCAACTGTTAGCTCTCAGTCTGCAGGAGCTTTCTTCATTCTACTAAGAAGGAAGCAGTTAGAAATCTGAAAAGGGCAAAATGGAAAGGGTTCACAGAAGTCACAGAATCAAAAAAAAATTCTGTTTCTTGAATAAATTGAGGCCTGAAGTCATTTGGTGGTAAGCAAAAACCAAAAGCTATTGGAAATGAGACTGCACACACAGATGGAAGCCACACCCAGGGAAGTCAGAAGTTTCTGATGAAATTGACAGGTATTAAGCCAACCTAAATATTAAGCTTCACACATTCATGTTATATGTGGTTTAGACTGACCTGATTTTAGATAACTAAACTGTAGCTTTCTACCTCTGACCTCATCGCCAGAGGTTCTTGTTGTAATTGACAGTATGAAAGAGGTATATAGGTAGTTTTAGGGCATGTTTCATCTTAGCTGCTCTAGCCTTACATGAATCTCATTTTACAAATGCATATTTCATTTCACTCATTAAAAATTAATTTTAGGCCACCAGTTCAGTCACAAAGCCAGATCCACATTATTGTCAGTCACATTGGATCAAATGTGAAGCTGGAAATGCCAACGTCCCAAACCACAAATATCTTAGAACAAAGAATCTGAAAAGCTTGTAGTTCATGGGAAAAAAAGGAAAGCAGAAGACCTTCTAACAGATAAAAATCATCAGCCACTTAGTATGCTATGAGGAAGCCAAGAGATATTGAATTTGGGCTTGTTGTTACTATGACTTCATGCAACATCAAGTAATGATTAAAGCAGAGCATGAGGGAGCTGTTATGCTGTACTACCCTGGCATATCACTTCAGTGAAAAGGAGATCGTAAATCACAAATCATTGACTGGCCTACTTGAACAACCTTCACCACTTCAGACATTGTAAGAAAGCCAAATGGTGATGTGAGGCCGTACACTGATGTTAAGAAATAGTCTATAGATAATCTCTCTCATGTTTATAGCACAATAATTAAAAACAGGAAGAAAAACTGTAGCAGTTTAAACTTTTCATACATTATAATTTTCAACACACCTGAGAATGAAATGAAATTTAATACCTCCTGGTAGTCTCAGTTCTGCAAGAGCATTTTAGATTCATTAAAGTGTTGAAGACATTTCAGACCTAATAAATGGCCTTCATTTAAGACACGAGAATTAAAGACGTGCAGTAGGGTAACTTTAGGGTAACTTAAAGACATGCAGTAGGGTAAACTTGTCTTTAATTCCACAGGACAAATAAGAAATATTTGGTAAGAGGGTAAACAGCAGCTGCATAACCAAACAGGACTGGGAAGAACAGTCTGGGTCACCACATCCAGTCTCATTCTAAAATCTCCTGAATTTACAAATCTCCATTGAAAGAAAATTTCTTTTTTTATCCTAACCCTTTACTGAAAGCCTATTGCAGAACCATCACCCAACCTTTAAACCAATTAGATTTTTTTTTTTTTGGTCATAATTAACACAGGAATTTCTGCAGTTTATCTACAGGCTAGGCTAATTTAGGAGAACGCTACCTTTTTTATAGTCTCTGACCACCTTGCTTTGCATATCAGCTCATATGTCACAGCAAACCTTTTACTCAGTGCAGCTTTCTCTTCAGAATGCTTCTTGGAACACCAATATTTCTTTGGCTGAAAGAGAATACCTATGTGCTTCTTTTGGCTGGGATAGAGTTAATTTTCTCTGCAGCAGTTAGTATGGGACTACCTTTTGGATTTGTGTTGGAAACAGAAGGATTTGTGCTTGATAGCACAGGGAGGTTTTAGCTAAAACTGAGCAGTGCTTAAACAGGGTCAAGATGTTTTCTTCTCCCCATCTTCACACCAAAGGAATATGTGATAAGAAGCAGAACATGAATCATTTTTACTGCTTTATTTATTACAGCTGTGCTATATAACTTATCAGAAATGACAACTGATTTGCCATCAGTGTTTTGCAATCTTCCATAACAGTGTACTGTTCTCTTTCAAATGCTGGAGTCATTTGCTGGTGTCATACCATGCAAAATCTCCCTCACTGCCAGAATTCTGTCAAGAGTTAACTTTATCTTCTCTGAATGCTCAGTCCCACATAAATATCTATATTCTCATTATATTCCCAGAAAAGTTTACTGTTCATTATTTGCTGTAGTTCCACTGAAAATTCTGTGGTTAACCACTAGGGACAAGAAATGACACTGTAAGAGTTAGAAGTGCAATAAGGCTTTACGGAGACAGATTAACAGTCAGCAGACAGATGAGGAATTGGGTGTTGAAATGAAAAAGTTGAGTGTTTGAGGTGTGAGGGTGTGAAGGCTTAATGTTGCCCAGGAGATGGAAAACCACATTAAAAAAGATTTGTCTGCAGCACCTCACTGAAGAAATTTGTTAGCATAACACTGGAGGAAAATTGCAAATTGAGGGAGTAATAAACACTGACATTTGAACACAAAAGGCACATGCACAATCAATATTTATTTGCAAACATATACGGGCAGAAGCAATTGTTATCCCTCAGTGTTATGTTAAGTGTAAAAGGGGCCTTGCAATAATCGGGTTTTGCCATTTCTCTGGTCAAATTATGTAAATTCTGGAAAGCAGCTGAAGTTAAACATGTATGACTGCAGCGAATTCATTTTCCAATCTGGAGAAAAACTTTCAGGAAGCTCTGTTTGTCCTATAACCAAATTGTCACAAAGAAATTACACGCACAACCTACACTTAGTCAAAATCTGACTAAACAAAAGACACATTCAAAAAACCAAACACATTTAAAAGTATGAGCTCTGCTCTGACATTTCAGCTTGCTCTAGTGTGGACTTGGACTTTATTTTTCATTTGAAAGTCCTATAGCACGGCCCCCTTGGTCTATGTGAGCTCAAAAAGAGAAGAACTTTGTCTAAGACACCAACACTGGTCAATATGAGAACTCCTTGAAGGTCTCCTTCACATAAAATGTACATGCCCAGAAAGATTAAGTGGCTACTGCTACTGGGCATTGCATCCCAGTTTTAATCTGTTGGCTATCTTAATTATTTCCTTCTGTATGACTTACTTCATAAAAGAAATTGCTAAAAGCCTATATGTGGTGAAAGTCCACCTGTTACTTGTGGATATAAAAAGCCTCCAGAGAAAAATGTGGAAGTAGAAAATACAGAAGCAATTATTTTACCAATGACAAAAGTAGATTTTACTTACTACTTTTTCCTCCTCTAAATAATTCAGCAACTGGGAGATTTCATGTCAGCAACTTCATTATAGGAATGAAATTATTTCACAACCCCCCTTTCCTTTCACAATTGACACAGGTTCAGCTCCTCAGAGAGACTCTTGAATTCTTAAACGTCAACACTAGCACTAACAACCACCAATCCTTTCACTTTCTTGCTTAAATTTCCCTCGCACATGGAAGAACGAATCCTTTAGTATCTGGATTACTGCATTTCTAAAGAGAATGGAAAGTGGGCTACACTGTAACTAACTGGGCATAATAGCTTTTACTGGGATTTAGAAGCTGTTTATAACCACAGTCTGTCTCCATAAATTAAAAACAATACTTGGCCTCATACACTTGGTACCTGTCTTGTTCATACTTTATGGTGGCTGTCAGTGCACTTCTTGTACTATAAGTCAAGATTTCCCAAATCGAAAATGTATTTCTAGGAAAAACTGCCACCACTACACAAGTGAGATAAATACTGTTCTTTGATAAATATGAGCAAGAACTTTGAGTGAATGTTTTAATCTTTGCACAAAGTATTGAAAACTCTCTTCCTGAAGCATGGAGGAAATATTAAACCAGCAGGAGAGTTAATGCATTTCCTGGGACTAATATAAAAAAATAATGAGATAAAGTCAGATAAATTATGTTAAAGACGGATATGAAAATAGCTAACAACAGGGAAGCAAAAGTAAATGATGGTCTGTAGCACAGCCCATTGGCAGTAGCTTGCTGAGGGCACGCCTTCACCGTGTCAATCTTTTCCAACCTGGCTTTTAAAAGTATATGTCTTTTCCCTGAAAAGTGCATTTCTGTTTTCTGGGACAGCCATATTTCCTCTAAGCACTGCAGGAGCTTTCCTACTTGTTCTCTCTGTATTTCTGTCAGCAGTAGTATGTGCTCCCTTCCCTTCTCAGTCCAACCATGCACAGCAATGGGTTCCAGAAACACAGACATTTTCTCTGTTCCTCTCCTGACTGGTTGTAGGATAGGCTGGATAATCTACAAGCAAGCACAAACAAAAGTAAGGATTGAGAACTATTTTCCCTTTCCAATCATTCTGCACTGCGTACCCCACTCTGATTTATCAAGTATGTTATGCTAACACCTAAGGAGACCAGGTTTTAGCAGTCTGTGAAAACAAGGGACACAGGCACATTCCCTGTTCTAAATCCTGCCTGCCTCCTCTCAAAAAAATAACCTCTTGCAGATGCTGCTCAATTTCAAAATGCTGCAGCCCATTCTCACTACACTCCCCAGGCCTCCAGATCTCCCTGAGGGATAACAGGAACCTGAGTCCCCACACTCTCCTCACAGCTCCAACAGAACTGATTTTTCAGACTCCTTGGTTTTATAGCCTTTGAGAGATGTAACTACATTTTTAAGCTGCTGAATCTTTCTTTGCAATTTTTTAGTCTGTTCTGGTACAAGGACTTCCTATAACTGTGGGGGAAATCCTGTTCAGATTGCTGCTAAGGGAATCTATCATTAAAATAGGCAAATCTCTAAGAGCAAAAAAAAATATCCCTTTTGTAAATAGTATCAGTGTCTCCATAAATATCTTGGAAATTCAGTATTTTCTTGAACCAGTAACTTACTGGTGATTATGATGCTCAAATGTGACTCAGTGATTTAAACATGATCAGCCATTATTCTCTTTCTATTGTCTCATTTTCTCACTGGTAATTAATGTCTTAAATGACACATTCACTGGAATATAGAAAAAACTCCTTGATCATTTCAGCTTTTTTAGTTTTTTCAGATTCTTTCTGGGAACTCACTTCTGACAGGTATCTTTCTTGCAACTAATTTTTACTTTTTGTAGTATTTCCTCCCTTTCTGACCTTCTTGCACACAAGCACATAAACACTTATTTTTTCTCCCAGGATGTAAGGAAAGGGAATGGAAATGGCAGCACAACAAGTCCAGTTTTCATGAAGAAAATCACCTTCTTTAAGCAGAGTTCTAATCCTCTGTCTAGCAATACCAAAAGGTTCCAGGTATCATGACTAATAATTGGGTGACTCTTCCTCTTACTGGCATTGAACACACCACAGCAGCTTCCAGAAGACCAAGTCCAACACCAGCAAAAGCTGTCCATTGTCGCATTTGTCTGCTTGAACTTATGCTTGCAGAAAGTGAGAAACTTCTGTCAACAAATTATAGTCAGAAAAATATTATTTCATGCCAAAACATATATACACTGGAGGAAGTCAGTGATCCCTAGTACTGGTTTCTTGAAAGGGTTTTGTCCTTTATGAATTTCAAAAGCTGGAAATACTTTCAAAAGCATTCAGGGAACAAGATAAAATAGACTTATTATTTGTCTCTTAATATATAAAATTTATTGTTTCCCCCGTAATGTAGATCAGAGGAAAATTATGCAGTTGATATTACGTGGAAAGATGAAATCGCTTCTTTAATACTTCTTAGCAATTTCTGCAGTCTTTGGAATTCTTCTGATATCCTGTTCTCTGAGAGATATATGGGTCACTTCAGAAAGAGTAAATCCAAGCTCTAAGAGCTACACGTACTAATTAGATTTTTCAATAAATAATTTAGCAAGCCTGTTTCAGTTGAGAGGTTTCATTAAATACTTGAAAATACTTTAAAATTTTGCATCTTTTTACATCTGACACAGCTTTGTCTCCTTAGAGATGTCTAGATTTTTAAATACAATTGCACTGTTATTCCAATAAACCATTTTGAGCATTCTGCATACATTTACTTTGTCCTATTGATTATTTTAATTATTCTTTTTTAATTTTTTTTTTTGAGTTCATTAGTATTCACCCTTTAAAGAGGGAAACCTTAACATGAGGCTTACAAAGGTCTGTCTTGCCTCTGGAAATTTTTCTGCCATGGGATTAATGAAAGTTGCATAGAAAATAATTTAAGAAGAACACAGTATTTTACTATTCCACCCTCTTTCACAAATTTTATTTCCTCTCAATTTGAAATCACTTTTGCTTCATAATTAAGTAGATTTTGTATTCAATATTTTTCTTCCTTATCACAAACAAGGCTTCAGTCTGTGAAATCTCCATGGAAGTATAAGAATGTTCCTGTTTTGTGGGTGGTGTTTAACGTCATTACAGTGTCTTATTAATGGCTCCGTTGTACTTCTCTGAATAATTAAATTCTGCTAATGGCCATAGTATTTTCATGAGCAACATTATCCTTTTTTTTATTATTATTATTATTATTACTGCCAATGAAGGATAAAAAGATGCCAACCACTAAAATGCAGCTTTTGTAGAACCCAAGGACATATATTTAGCATAAATCAATCCCATCAGAATGAACTACAGACCAAGGCAAAGAGTTTTTCTGGAAGACTTTCAAAACACCATCAATAAAGTGATGCTACAATTGATTACTTCTCAGCACACATTCTAAGATAAATGACCTGTGATTCCATTTAAAAGTTAAGGCTGAAAAATCTTCAAATGCTAATAGCAAAGAGCAATATATAAGCACTATAAAAAGAACCACACAGCTATTAGAGGCAAAAAAATACAGGCCTGCAGATATACCACAAAAATACCCACAAAGACCTGTTTCAATTCCCAAATATGTTTGTTTCACAGGTGTTTACAAGGTAAAAGACAATTACTAGACAAAGAGATAAAGCAATGAAACTTTGAAGTTAATCCACAAGTTAAGACTCTTTCGGCAAGACAAAATTTTTTGCTGAATTTTATCAGTTACTGTTTAAACTCCTAAATTTCTCCCTCAATAAATACTCAAGGGCTAAATCATGCCATTAAAGCAACAGCATGCAGTAGGGTTGTTTGCTCAGAGCTTGTTTGTCTCGGAGGCAGTTTATGGCAGTCCACTCAGCAGTCCATTCCACAATAAAAATGGGAAATACATAGACTTGTGATCTCCACGAGTCTTGACAGTTCTGTAGATGTGCACAGATGTCAGACAAACACGTAGTATGAGACAAACAAATAAAGAGACTCCAAACCTCTTTTGGCCTTTGCAGTGTGGAAAGACACTTTCTTCGTGATGTTATGTCCCTACTGCCAGCCCAGTCAGACACCCACAACACAGCCAGGATCATTTAGGAGCCAAAACCAACTTGTCCTGATGGAGCCATTTCTGGGAAATCAATAACATGTGTGCAATCCACTTAGACTGGCAGATAGAGAAAGATTTCTATGCCTCGTAGAAGGAAGGTACTAGAATATTTTTCTACACAGAAATATTGGATGGTAACAAACAACGATTTTCATATAAAGGTCTATGAAATATTCATGGAGAGGGACATTATGGAAAGGCATATAATATTGTCACCTCAAATAACCAGCAGCTGAACATCATTCCCATTTTGCTCCTTCCAGTCTGTCACACAACTTGTGTTTATTTGCAAACTGGCTTCTGTCCACATTTACCAGGACAACAGCCCCTCAGCTGCAAGGGAAATATTTCTATTCAGAATAGATCCACGGTATAATTTTTTTCCCCAAAGGATTATATATTAATCTGAAGATCTATGAAAAGCTGCTTTTTTTTTTTTGGCATTTTTATTGAAAGATTGTCTCATTAAAAATGCTGGCTCATTCTGGTGTGTTTAGTTTGGATTACTAAATAACATACACTTACAAATATGTCTGATGACTTATGTAGACACAGAAATTATTTAACTTGCATATAATTTTCCTACTTCACTGCAGAAATTCCTCCATTGTCAAGGATACCTGTTATCAAGAGCAACATTCACTTCTTGTGCTCACAATGATTACAATCACCTGCATAACTGTCAACCAGACTTGGGGGCTAATTGTTTTTCTGAAGTGCATTGTCTGTGTTCCCTAAAAGAAGTAATGAAAGCTTTAATGTTCATACTGCTTATAGAGAAGAATGGTGATGATTTTGTGATTTTTAAAGCCAGATTAATTTACTGAATCGAATGCCTTTTTTTTGCCAGAAAATGAGCATGTCAATCTTTATAATAGAGAGGAAAGAGAAAAACACTGCTATTTCATTTTCAACCAAAACATAAGGGCATTGGATATTTTCTCTTTAACAAGAGGGCTCCTTTTTTCTTCCTTCTCGAAGAAGAAAGCTGAATAATATAGACCTGTACTTTCCTTGAAACTGCTGTGTTGAACCAAGAGTGATGACAGGATCTGAGAGTGTCTTGAGCAGCAAAACCAAATGAGCTTTTTCAGCTGAAAGACTTTAGAACGGACTATCTTACCTTAGTTGGAATATTCAGAATCAAAAGATAACAATTTTAGAACATGCCCAACTTTAAAACACAGGGACAAGTTCCTTGTGGCCACATAAAATTTGATTGTGATTTATCATTTTAGACAAGTAGAAAATCAAACCCCTCCATTCCAAAATTAACGTCAGACATAGTACCAACAAAAAAGTATCCACCTCTACAGTACTTTGATCAACCTCTTTAATTTCTTGTTCCAAAGATAAACATAAGGAAAGATAAAAGCTTTGAGCCTGATTCAGATCCATGTTGTACCTTGGGATAATTATCCTCCAGAGATAAGAATCCTTGTCTCAATGCCGAGACACGGCCCATAAGTATTCAGATACCCTATATTCCCTTTAAGAATATGGCAACCACTAGCAAATGAAATCACCTAACAACACTAAACTGTATATTGATATTGCAATCACAGGATGATTCTTGCATATTAAAAAAACACTTTTCAATTTGGATAATACCACTGAGCAATTAGTTTCCTATGCACATCTCTAACTCAAATTACTAAAGTATATCAAATAATCACAACTATCATCAATATCTAGCTGACTGAGAAGAAACCTCTAATGATAACATGAATAAAGCAAAAATGTTGAATGTGATCATAGAATAATTTATTTTGTACCTTTCATTATACCAAGAACTCCTTGATGCATATTATAAAAAATACTTTCTTCTAACTGTAAAACTTTATAGTGTTGTGAAAAAATAAGTTGGAGGATTACTTTTTTTAACTAATAACTCAGATCTAAATCTTCTTACCAGCACATGCACTTACTATGCTTCTAAAATCTCCTTTGTACGTCTGCTTAAACGAAACCTTCATAATAATGCAACCTGATTTCCTTCCTCCCACCTCCTCCCCAGGGAATTCACTGAATGATCTGACATACACAGAACATTATCTATCATAAAGGAAATATATATATATTTATATATATATTATGAACCCCCTCTTCTGTGGAAATCAGGACCTTTGTGGAGAAGGCCTGGATTTGGTGAGGTGATCTACTCTGGGATCAGTGCTGATCCTGTTGAGCCATGAGCAGACAACGAGAGTCCTCCACAAAAAGCCCAAGGCTTTCCCAGTGGGTCATTTGAAGGAAATCCAGAGGAATACAATAGAGAAGGCCATGCTTAACATTTCCCAAACTAAATTGGGATGTCATTTGAAAGATTAAAATGCTTGTGCTTGTTTTTGGGCAGTAAAATTGAAAGAAGATCTAAAAAGCGCTTTATAAAAAACAAGAAGTTTTGGGGAGTTTTTATGCAGTAAGGAAAGAAAAACTACATGTATGATAGAAAGGAAAACTTTTTATAAATAATGAGGAAAAGTTACATAAAATGTTTCTCCACTCTGAGTGTGTGTTCATGTGTGTTCCAGAAGGAGTGCACATTTATAAAGACACAGAGAGACATGAAATTGCACAAGCTGCATATTTTTGTAACAAACAATTACTTCCTTCTCGATGTGTTCAATATTATTTGTGGATCACACTCAAAATTTCAAATTCAACTTTGGTCAGGTAGCCTAGCTGGAGCCCAGCTTATGTCAATGGAGTGTTATTCATTTCAAGGATGAAAAAAAATTTAATTAGGCCCCCAGGTAATAAAATATCTTACCACAGGGACATCTTATTATAAAGACCTCATAATGGTCTCCTCCAAACTTTATGAAGCAAGAGACAGAACCTCAGCTGCAAGCAAAGGTCCTGCCAGGTGAATGGTCCCATGTACAAACCCTTTTTTGGGCAAGTCTTTCTGACCTGAGAGGAAACACAGAAACCTTCCTCAGCTTGCAATGAAGTTCTGGTCTTAAAAGCTTTGTTATGAAATCCTGTGGGCAAAAGGACTGGCCTCCTGTCTGGTCCTACATTTTTGACAACCAAGCTCTCCATTCTCATACCGCAGATAACCTGAAATTGTAGATACTTGCCATGAGAGGGTTATTCTTCCATCATCAGTTTTCAAAGCTGTCAGTGAAGCATCTTCTACGAAACCCCATGGGTTCAATTTCTGCTTGACTGAGGTTAGATTTCTCTGCCAACCCCCCTCCAAGGAAGGCAGAATACATCTCTGCACAAAGGAGGCAAAAGGTGCAATGAAGCCCTCCTCATGCGCGAATGAAATGCAAGGGAGCACTTCATGGATAGCTGGAGATCATAGAGGAGCTCTTCCCATGGCTGGTGCTTCACCTTAAAAAGGGCAATTAGACACCTGCCATCCGAATAGATGTGAATCTAAACCATCTACTTTAGGCTTCCAGAATCCTTGCAAATCCCACCAGAGTTTTCAAAACTGTCTTGAAATTCATGCTGGTATAAACTTGCTGGTATTTTTTTAGGATGTGTATGAGCCATTTGATGCATAATAGCATTATTAAATGTCCTGCAGTTAAGGAATCCTTCCTGTATAGAAGAGCTGTTGCCTACAATTGTCTGATGTCTAGTTCTGCTTTGATTTATGGTGCCTGCTCACTGTCCTTTATTAAATGCTTCCATTAACTTTTCTATTAGATTTTTTCACAGCTTACAGCTCTATAAAATTGAATTATTATCTATGCAAATTCATACCATTTGCATTTGTAGAAGTCCTGGTCCAAATAAATGTTATCTCTCTATGTATTTCGTATATGTAGAAGTAAACCTTTGACTAGTTTTTCAAGATGCACTGACTTTTCATATTTCACTGAATCTGATTAAAATAGTCTCTGTACCATCTTGTGATGATGTGGGGGCAAGGTACAGAGTTAGAGTCAGATCTGACCAGTACATAGTGGTGACAGTAGTTCTTTGAGTCATTAGCATGCTTAGTCAAGAACTTCCAAATTTGTTTTTATTTTCTGTCTATGAACTAGATCTACAAAAATATTGCATTACAACTATTTAAGGATGTATTTTGCTTGGTTACCCTTACCATAGATCCAAATTTCCAAGTTTCAGTGGTGCTGTGCCAGATGTCTGGAATACCACTCTACGTCAAGATTTAAGACTTTCCTTTGCCTTTGGTGTTTCCTACTAAGCAGTTTAGGCTGCTGGCTCCCCAGCCCATTACTCTTTGTGGATAACATTTCCAAGTCCCTTTTGCTCTGCAAATACAGCTTGGAGGCCACACTAAAGACTGTAGAAAGTCCCTACAGGGATCAAGGAATCAACAAATGGGTGGTTCACAATCAAGGGAAATCAGTTAACTTCTTCCTTATGTTCTCCGTTGCAGAGCCCATTCATGATCCCATCAACCTTCTTGCACTGAATAGGAATGGAATTACAATTTCTGTCATTGTCCATTGCCAATTTTATCTTAATGTAATCATGGAGAAAATATTTCAATACCAACTTTCTTTTTTTAACTTTTTTTTTAAAATTATGGTGTTCCTGCTACTCAGATATATACACACATTTCTGCTATAGTGCTCAAGCTGCTGTTAATTTTCTCTGATTTATGAAGAGCATTTTTTTCAGAAATCATGTCCTTCACTTCTTTGTGTTGTAACAAACCAAAACTAACCCCAAAGAAACAAAAAAACCCACAACCAACAACAATCAACCAACCAAACAAACAAAAAGCAAATCACATTTAAAAATCTAGCAAATATGTCATATACCTTAAGAATGATCCAGGTAACCGTGTGAATGAGTGCAATACTTCACAATATTATGTTATTATTTTAAATCTTCTTCAATAGTCTTCAGAAAGAATAGATCTTTGCCCAGTATAACAAATAAAATAAAGGAATCCTGAATCTACCAAAAAAAATCTATATGGAGAGTTGCTTTTTTGGTGTTACTCTTTTACAAATAAATACAGAGAATCAAAGAGCTTAGTGTAACCATATTGCTTCATGCCAGTCAGTGAAATATCACTGAGGGCTTGTAGTACAGAGATATGAGACTGTTTTGCAACCATGGTGCCTTAGGTTGCAAAAACAAAAAGTAGAAAATTTGCAAAAAAAAAATGAAAAATAAGAAGAAAACAATAGTATTTTGAGACAGGAATTCTATAGTTATGCAGGCAAAAATTAATCATAAACTACAACAGCTTATTTTCCAGAGACAATTTCTGTAGAAATCCTTAACTTGTCAGAAAATCTTTGCAAATGGAAGAAAGAGGTACCTCTATTCCTAAATTTTATTCTGTGAGTGATACACATTTATACTATCTTTTGGTGATACAAAGAAACTCAAAGGGAAAGGATACTGAGTATAATTAATAAAGATCTAAAATATACGCTTGTGATTAATGTTCTCAGGATTCAGGGGTTTATTCAAGTTGGTAGAGTAGAATAGTCAGATCCACAGCTTATTTATTCATCATCTAAATCTAACTATCATACCAAGAATTTTTGTATAATGATTTTTCTATTGATCATACCAAAGCTCTACACACACCCTGCCTCTCACAGGCCTTAGGTCTGTGTTATTTCACCTACATCTTTTTTGTATCTTTTCTAGTAATAACTCTTGCTGTAACTGTAAAGAATATTTTCTACACATTTTTATTCCCCTCTGCTCAGTTTCAAGACTTATCAATACCTTGTAGAATCTGCTTATGAAACTAGATTTGCTATGCATCAAAGATCAATAGTCATGACTCCCATTTTCTTATGAGAAGCAGAAGAGTTCTCAAGAATCTCTGAGTAGAGATGGAATAGAAATAAAGATGCAATTACTCTTGAAAACATCTTCATACAACAGATATTTTCTGGGCCTGGCTTACTCTCAGAGTTGCTTCAGTTTTATATCCATAGTTTCTAAATCCTAAAAACTATAGCATCAGAACATATGAAGGATACTTTTGAATTGATGGACTGATGTGCTGCCACTGTATGCTTTGAGAAAAAATGTATGAGACTAAAAGACAGACAAAAATAAAATGAAAGCCTGTAGGTGAGATTAGGTCTCCTGACAAAACCTCATTGAATTCTATGGTAGAGAGGTTTGTCCTAAGTTTGAATTGATTAAAGGGAAATCATGAAGGGAGAGATACAGAGAGCATTGGAAAATGGCTTATGGATCTGTCAGGTACTGGAGCGACCAGATATTAATGTTCTCTTGTCTGGTGTACTTCCCATCTGCTCAGGATGTGATCTTGTTGTTCAATCTGTGGAGAACTGAATCTGCAGAACTTTAAAGATATAACTTTACCGCTAGGTCAGCTTTGTTAACAGGAGATTAGTTATACTGAGATAGTATCCTGGACCTCGGTTAGTATGAGTTTGGAGGGTTTTTTTACCTTAAAAGTCCTTCCTTTATTGATAGAGGCTGGGACTCATGGTTATGCTTTCTCTCAAGAGCCTTTTTTGAACAGACTCTAGTGCAAAATCTGTGGAATTAGCATGGCTCAGAATACAAAAGATCTTTTACCTGCTTCTGACTACTCAAGGTAAAAGCGAATTTATGGAAATGAAAGTTTTGTGGACAAGCACAGGCTTGTGCTGAATCAGAAGATTAGATCCTTCAAATGGGATTGCCAAGGCCCCATACCGGCCCCTGTTCAGGGAACTTCAGGGTCAGAACCCCGCAGCTTCCTGCACTTGTATATCTGAGTGGAGACTTGGATCTGCTGGCATTCCCCATGTGGCTTTCACCCTGCTCCAGCCGCTGCAGGCTGTGCACAGGCTGGGAGGAGGAGAGGGTTTCATGTCTGAAATGTTTGAAACAAGGTAAGAAGCACAGTCATTCATCTGTGGTTAGTTTTTTAAGTTATTTTGAAATAATAACTCGTTTATTTTAAGTTGGGATTAAAGGCTCCCTTTAATAACACAGAAAATCAAAAATTACTCAGGATATTGGTGGCCAAACAGAGTTTAAAGCAAAATTCAGTCAGCTAAATTCAGTCTTTCCTAAGCAGAGAAGGAAAAAAATAGAATTAAAAACAGACTCCAGGAACCTTCTCCAAAGTTAAATACAAAAAGGAGAAAAAGAAATATTGATGTAATCCCAGACCCTAAGCAAACACACATTTTGACTATGAATCTCTTAATCATCACTTGTCATTCACAAATTTCTGAAATAATGATAGATATTAGCGGTTTCATCTGAGCTCCTTTCCCTTGAAGTGTTCTTTATAAAATATTTTTATTCTATTCCCTTTTGAGCAGGCCTATCTTGTTTCTGACTTGAATGTAATCACTTGTTATTAAGCACTCCAGGGTAAGCTTCTCTCTTTCCCAGACTTGTTTCTTTCCTCTTTTCTCAGATCAGTTCTGAAGTTCAGATTTCTAGCAGTGTAGGAGTAATTAAAATTCCACATAATCAGTGTATTGTAATTTTGTGCAGGTCTCTTTTATCCATACAAATATATCTTTGAATGCACTTTCTCTCCTTGGAGGCCGGAGACTAATCCTAGTAAACATTTTTAGTGCAATTATACCCTTTGCTCCAGTTACCCAGTTGCTAAATATCTCTTTTCTTTTCTTTTCTTTTCTTTTCTTTTCTTTTCTTTTCTTTTCTTTTCTTTTCTTTTCTTTTCTTTTCTTTTCTTTTCTTTTCTTTTCTTTTCTTTTCTTTTCTTTTCTTTTCTGAAAGGCTGTATTTTTATATAACCCAAGTCTATTGACCACATTTTTCAAATCAGTTTTTGTTCGCACTAAGGATCCCTGAACTGTTTTGGATTAAGCACCAGCTCCCTCCCTGTCACTGTCTTGTTTATGGGAGAGATCTTCCCAGGCATGCTGATGATTCAGTTATGCCTAGATACAGATCTTCTCCTGTTTTGTATCCAAATCCATCAAACATCACACAGATCTACCCAATATCAGCTGCAACTGCCTGTGTTTAAAAACAAGTTTTATGCTCTGTGGGACACCTCAGTGCAAACCAAGGGTAAAGCAAGAATTTCGGCAATGTGGAGAAAAGTAAGAGAAAGAACTGAGAAAAAAAAGGAGGCAAAATAGAGGAAATCCAGTAAAAACGTTTTTCTTAGCCAGTTTTGTTTGAATTGCCTTTGGTTTTTTCTCTGACCAAAGCACAAACATTCACTCCTCTGGGTTTTACTCACTAGCAAATGATCTGGACTGCATCTTCCACAGAGACATTCACAAAGTCACTCCTCTACAGGAGTGTCCTCTACAGGACATGTTTTAAGGAATAAGTAAGTCGTGACCTCTAGTTTCTTCTAGAAGGGTTCTGAAAACATGTGATTTTTTTTTCAGAGGCCCCTTACAAGCAGTAACCAACTGAAAGTGAAAAATAGTATCTACTAAATAGATGCTGTTCATACTGATCCTCTTAATTTTTTTCACATTTGGCTTTAAATATTAAGTGTTAATTCAAATGGGACTGAATTAATAGAAAACAGGTGTCTAACAGCTACATTAGCATTCTGCAGCTGCGACATAAGTAAAAGCCTTTAATGACAGAAATATGGTTACTGTACCAGAACAAAATCACGTTCTTGTCTGCTAAAACAAAAAATTCCACCCAAAACAAAAAGCCTTCCAAATACTTCCATATTTACAATACATATGCATAAATTATGACACAACTTTGGCAAGCTAACCAACAAAAAAAATGTTCCTCTGTTTTTCATAACAAAGATACTGAAGAAAACCACATAGATGAAGTCTTCTCAAACTCATTTAGTATGCATGGTACACATTTCAGAGATTCTTCACCTTTAGATGACTCACCTTCAGAACATCTAGCGCCATTCTCTGCAGATGATTTCATAACCTGATGTGATACTCTGTGAAGCTATTCTTTGAAGTTCTTCATAGAAAGGAATAAACACTCAGGAATTTTCAAGTGCTATAAGCATAATGGATTAGAGGAAATATCTTGTTCATCTCCATAGTGAGGAAAAAACCCACTGCTTTCACTTTCCACCTTGAAAGAGTCCAGTACCAAAGTCACAAACATCTCATTAATTTCCATCTCTTCTTCAGCTTGTCTTCCTTAAAACTGAAAAAAATCTCTTCCCCTCTTTTTGCCTCATTCCATTTACAGCTGGGCAGAAATAATCTCCAGTCTGAAGCACAAAGCACTCTCCAGAAAGGTGGAGGATGTGATCTGAATTCACTCAGGCTAAGGGACAGGGAAATGTAGCAAAAGAAGAGAACAGCAGAACCATGACAACAGTCTTTAAAGGAAAGTTATGTGGTACTAACTTTGAAAGAGGATACTGGACTTAGGGCCTGTAGTAGAAAGAGCCTGCTAAAGTCTCAAACCACAGAGAGGACAAAATACTAGTTACAAGCCAAGCAGAGGAACTGGTTGCCTTTTCAGAAGTCTACCCTAGATGGCTCCCAGCCAAACAGGCTATTTCCCTGGATCATAGGGAGCACGGATCTATTGGGTTTGTATCTAGAACAGACATTTAAAAGAACCTACAAACACTGGAACACTGCATGCTGTGGTGATCATATAATGATGTTAAACATCTCCTAAATTTCCATTTAGACACTGATTTACAAGGTTTTGTATACTCCAGCTCCATCTCATTTGCTTCCCTGGAGACATAACACCTATCTGCCTGCAGCAATTATTTTGTGAGTCAAGACGCAGAGGTACCTTGACTACATTCATGGTAGTGTGAAATCTACTGAATTCCTCTAGATCCACAAAGCAAACATTTTTTCCCACCTAGTTTTCCCTCATGTCCTAATCCATAGGTATTTTCAAAATATAGTACTTAGGGAAATAGTGGCTTATCAAGTGCCTCTTTAGAAAGCGCTTGTGGGATGCCGAAATACTGGTTTCTTCTCCTAACTTCTGTGCCTATTTCCGCCATTTGGCTTCATACCTAGAGAATGGTTTTCACTCTAAGTTGAGCCAAAAATAAAGCAAGAATCAGTAGTGCAGAGATTAGACTTTACTGTGATGCTGTTGATTCCCATTATCTTCTCAGTACGTTGCACATGAAAAGTCTGGTCCTTCTGTGAAACAGAAATGAGAGCTAACCATGCAACTGAGAGCTAGCCATGACCCTGCCTTCCAAGCTCTCTCCCATTTCTGGTTTAAAACACTTAAATACCCCAGAGAGGGACCTTGGATAGATAGAAAGGCATCATCAACTCAAAACTGAGAAATGACCAATCGTTTCTTGCTAACGCTGTAGTAATCCGGACGCTACTTTATCCGTTTGTCCTTGGCTGGACAACTGACTATGAATCCAGGCATAGCAGAAAAAATTTCTCCTATGGTAAGAATTAAAGAATTAAATGGTTTTAATTCCAATTTACTTTCTAGAAAAAGAACTGAAAAAATGACTGTTTGAATGAACATTTTTAGTTCACTCTATGGAAAAAAATTCCATTTTCCATGGGGCATTTCTCATACCATCACAAATCACCATTTAATAGACAGAAAACAGCTTGATGTTGGCACTGATGCAAGAATTACTCTAATCTCAGTAATATTTGCTCTGATAATTATGTTTGCCACATCATCCTTCCTATTATCTCTCCACTCCTTTTCACATTGTGGAGAACAGAGCTGATCTTTCCAATCAAATCCACATTAATATGTGTGTTTCTGAAATTCATATTAGGACTACTTGCAAAAATTTTGTTGTAAAATCACAGAGTTTATAGAACACTCAAGAACAAATGGAAGCATTATTTCCGAAGCAGAAAGCAACATCCCTAACTCAGAACTGTTTTTCCACATTTCCAAGGAGAAAAGAAAGTCACTGTTTCTCTTAAAAATCACCCCTAGAAGAGAGGATTGTCTTTGTTCATGTCTTTGCAACTCCAGAGCAGTTGTATGCATTTCAAAATAAATCATAGAAGAATCCTGAATACACTAAAGAAATATTTAAATAGGAACTAAATAAACAGTAACTGGGCTATGGAACACATTGATTATTTTGGGCTGCTGAATTTCCTTTTGGGATCACTTGGAGCCAAAACTTCAGTTCTAGGAACTGTCTGTGGGCTATCTTTGTCCTAGGCTCAAAGGACAAAGTTGGCATAAAGTTTGTTCTTGGCCCACTACCAAGGTGTTTTCAGGAAAGGGAGGATTAGCCAAATAATCCTTGTCAAATATTCACTGATGGTCAGCAACATGCTACAGCCTTTGCAATGCTCCTGCATCTCTTCCAACATGGCATAATTCTCATACTCTCAACAGAGACCTGTACAATCCTATCCCAGGATGGGCTGATTAATTTTGCTGAATTGACCCTATAGCCCATGGAGGGCTAACAATGATAAGAAAAGAATGAAAAAAAATTATTTTCAGGAGAGACAAAGGCAGATGGTGCCTTTTGTCAATCTTACATCTTTGTCATGTGAGCCTGTGTCTGGATATTGTACTGGAGCTTGTCCCATTCTCCACATTTGTCCTATAGGAGTGTGCAGTGGGTGTGAACCTTATAGTCTTCTCATGGATATCTCCTTTTTATGAAGCATGTTCTGTAAGAGCTAAACCTTAAGGTAAATCTTGAATCAATAATTGTGAAGTAAAAAACCCCAGAACTGGTAAATGCACTGGAACTGATGCAAAGCTTTTTAACTATACAAATGTCCTGTTTTTAAACATAATTGAGGTGGTCATATGTGTTGGATATACTTCCACTAAAAACCAAAACCTGTGTCTGACTGGATCTTAATGTAGATCGCTTGCTGTTGAAATCACTGCTCCATTGCTAAAGATGGCTTTGGTTGGGAGTTAGCATGCCTTGACTTGCAGGATAACTCATACAGAGATGTCTACACTTATTGATCCTATTCCTAAAGTAGCAGTAGTCACCGCAGGGTGAAATAAGTCATCTTAAGGTTCAATGATAAAATCATCAGGGTAGTTTGTTTATCAAAACATAGTAGCCCAGTAAATGTGATGAGAATGTGCTGAGCCTTTAATCATTAACCTGGCAATGCTGCTGGTCTTCGTTGTCTTTGAAAGAACAAGCCAGCTCCCATATGCTCCCTGGCTTCCTTCACACTCAATTTCTATCACTGTTCTCCTTCACAGAGATAGAAAATAAGATCTGCAAAGGTTGTATAATGGATAAAAATATTTGTTAACAAATAATAGGAATTGTTAAGAACAGAATGGGAAAATAAAAAGGCTGAAGAAGAAGTGATCACAAATAAAGCAAAGCTAAACCTAATCAGACTAAACACATCTGTGGAAATACACTCTCACAATAAAAATTTTTAAATTTAACCTTTTTAAATCTGTTGTATTTCACATTGAGAATTCATTCCTTCAACCCCAACACATTTATAAAATGAAAGGTTTTACAATCCTGTGGTAATGGTTATCCTTCATTGCAATCTTCCAGGATACCATAGTCTCTGAAATGAATGGTCATTATACATTCTTTCAGAAATCTCCATTTATCATAAGAGTTATTCAAGCAATATGAATAATTTTAGAGTACCAGCTATAGATCTCTGCTGAAAAGAGTATTCATATTCCAGAGAAGAAAACATGCATGGGGAGGATATAGAAGAGGACAACAGTTTCTTTAAGATTTTGTCACAAACTCAAAATTGTTCAAGTGCAATAAAAAAATCTTTACAAAGTGAATATTGTTTGTGCACAGATGTACTGTAGTCCATTTATTTCTGTGTTTTTCTCACGATACCTAAGGAATGATTTGTTTTAGAAGGTTTGCAAACTGCTCTACGTGTCTCATATCTTTGAGGACTAAAGTGCACTCAAAGTAGAATTCTGTCAGTCAGAGTCCACACCTGGACATGCACAGGCATGTTTCCACAGGGATCCATAGGGATGGCTCCAGGTTTTAGGATCCAGGTTATGTGACGGCACAGACCTCACTCAGAGCTTCTCAGAGGCAAAACCATCAATTGCTATCTCAAGAACAAAATAATTTTTACCTGCAATACTAAAAAAGTAATGCTGCAGTATTGACATTACCAGGCCCCTGGTAGGATCCCTGAGAAGTAGTCAGAAGGATTTCATGGGAAGTTTTGAACAGAGCACTAGTAGAAGAGGCTCAGAGGGCTATGGTGGGTCTGGGGAAACTCCAGATATGATGTAGATGGGAGGTACCAGGAAAAGGAGATGTTTGCATTACTTGTCATCTGCTTCCTGCCTTCAGGAGCCAATCTGATTTCCTAAGTTCAGCATCCACCTCAAGAGGATTTTGTCCTGGCTGGTGGCTGCAGTGCTGGGGAAGGTTTCCCAGATGCATCTGGTGGTGAAGCAGAAGCAGTGGTGCTGGGCTGGGATATGCAGATACTCAAGGAGCAGACTTTACCCAAATGCTGCTGCTTGCAGACGAGCATAGTAAGGGAGAAAGAGCAGCCACTGCATTCACTGGCGAGTCAGGGAAAGCCAGTGCTAAAGAGGGAAGGAAAAGGCAGTGTGATGCACCTTCTGACGTGGATCTGATTGCTTGGCCTGACAGCTGTTTCATGGCCAGCAGGTGATACAAACTCTTGTCCTCTAACAACCCAGGAACGAGAGTTAAGAAATATAAAGGCTCACAGTCTGATTTTCCTATTGCTCTTCTTCTTTTCTTTCCTTCGTGTTATACAGGAAAAGCCAGTTCTTGGAGAGAGTTTGGTTGGAGCGGGAAATGCCAGTTCTCCAAAGAGATGCAAAGTGTTACTAGAACCTTACAGGGGGCACTCACAGAAACAGCCAAAGACAGAAATGTCACTAGATCTTGTCTCACGGTACACCAGTCTTAAAAAAATAGTGCCTCCTGCCTGGGGTGTAGCAAGCAGGGAGCTCCACCAAAATTCTCATCACATGCTAAATGAAAGGAAAAGTATTCTCCCTACTTTAATTTCAGAAATGCAAATAATAAACAATAAGAAGAGCAAATATTATAACTCAAATATTTATAAAAGGCTGCTGTCCTGAATTATCCAACCTTCTTAGTGATCAGCCTCAAAATGATACGATTTTGCTAACACTAGTGTATCTACACTTTTGCTCTTCCAAATGGATGATTAACTAAAACTTCATGTCAGCTTGCTTTGTTCAGCACAGCATCTTTTAAAAGCACTCCACAGATCATCTATAAGAGATGATGTTCTGCACAGCAGAAGGAAGAAAAAATATTTCAACAGGGAAAAATATTTCAACTGTTTTCTCCAAGCCAAAAATAAGAAGGAAGGCAACTGTCACACAAATGTCTATGTACATAAATAGAGTTGCCTTGGACTTGTAAAAGTTCTGAAAAAACACAATTCAAAGTTCACATTGAAGGAGTGTAAGGGAGCCCAGGGTCAACCCCAGTGGCTCCAAAATGGTCCGATTGTACTGTAACACACTGAATGCTGGCAGTTTTAAAGGGAAGATTATCTTCAATAAATTAATCAGTGCCATTTGATAAAACTTTCAGACACTAGCTGTTAAAACAATACAGTCTGTGAAACAGGACTGAGAAGGAAAGCAACATCTGATTCAAGGGTGTCAGCTCTGAGAGAATAGGATCCATGTTGAAGGAAAACAGTTCTGCTTGAGAGTCTATAACTGCACATTCCTGTGGTGGCATTGCAACAGTATCTGGGATGGATATGTGGCTTCAGATGGGAAATCAATGGGGAGAAACTTGAAATCCATTTTGTGCACTGCTGTGCTAATGTGCCAAATGTCACTGTCTCCTGGTTGGCTGCCTCAGGGAGGGACACTTGCAGTTTTCCATCAGTTCCTTGTAGATTGCCAACCTGGAAGAATTTAAGTCAAGCAAACCCATGTTACTCCACTGAAGCAACAATGCAGAATGAAAATTGTCATGAGCTGTGGCATTGTGGTAGTGACTTCAGTGACAAATCGATAATATTATTTGAGAACACAGAACTGTTAGAACAGAGATTGCTTGGAGCTGTGGTCAGAGTTTGTGGAGATGAAGCATCAAGAGAAAGTATTTTTAAACTCCCTCTTTTCTGACTGATCTTCACCACTGTCATTAATACCGAGGAGCAGACCAAGCTATGGGAAACACATGCATATTAGGAAATGTATGCAAATGTAGTGGCCACACTAGAGTCCTTATAGTCTAGACAAGCTAGAAATGGAAGCACAATCTCTCTTCCATTTCCCTGATGAGCAGAGCAATTGAATGGCTTGGTTAGGGCTGTGCAGGAAGCCTTTGGCAGCAGGCAGGACCTCTTCTCCCAGGTGTCCATTCAGTATGCTGTCCAGGACCTTCCCCACAACCAATTATCAGCTATTTGCTTTTGTATGATTCTACCACACCTTAGAAATTACCCATTAGACATCTGCAAAAAAAAAGGAGAAAAAGAGGTCTGCAAAAGAAAAAGAAAGGACATTCCTCAAAGACAAAAGTTCTCACCCCACAGGCCAAGGTGAGCTTACCCAGGAGAAGTTCAGAGGATAAAAAATGTGGCTGCAAAGAAAGAAAGAATTAATGCCTGATGAATCACTTACAATGAATGAAAACTGCAAAGATGATTGATGGTATTTACATTCAGCTAGAGTAATAGCCCTGCACTAACCTGTTCAAACCTATAACATCCAAGTCTGTTTTCACACACTGCTAAGGTCAGTGGAAAGTTTCACTTGGTTTTGTCTATAAGGTATGGAGATAGAGGGTGGTTAAGTATGCTATGAGTTATGTGAAAGCAGAGTTTGCATGATATAATGGCAAATTATTAAGTCCTGGCATGCAAGAACATGATCATTCACATTTACAGTCTGGCAATAAAGAGGACAGAAGACATATGAGATAAAAGGGCAGAGACAAGAGAGAAAGAGGAAGGAAGAGGACAGATTGCAAACAACAAAATTCAGTATACAAAATTGTGTTTGAGATAGGGGAACAGTATCAACTTCTAAGCCTTGAACTGAAAGCTCTTCTGACATTTTCCCATGAAATAGCTTGTCATGTGAAAATGACAAATAACTGAAATTGAAAGTGCTTAAGGAAATATTTTTTCCCATTATTTTCATAATTCCAGGGATTTTAGACTATAATTTTCATTGCAAAGAGAGAAAAAGGGCAACTTCATTGCAGAACAGCTAATAGCCTAGCCGTCTTTGCACTCCACCTGCCTGCAGGTAGGTAGTGCTATTTTCTAATACCCTCAGTACTAAACTGCTTTACAGTGAACATGTTGTCTCTCTGTTTTTTGGGGTTTTTTTCTTTAACACACACAAAATACTTTGGAACATTTATTTTTCCCTTTTGGTTGTGGAAAAGAAAGAATATCTATAAAATATTCACAAGTATTTTTAAAAAGTGGTTTCTTCAGTGGGCCATATCTAGCATTTAGGTCATGTGCCTGTCATGTTAATTGAGTGTCAGAATGCATTAAGAGCTGGTGGCACTTTCGAGGGGAGGGAAGGGGAGCAGTTCATTTCAAGTTGTTACACTATGAGAGGCCGCCTACCAAGGCAGGCTGAGTGACTCACAATGAATAATTTATTCTCTCCTTTCTCTTGTGGAGTACAGACAAGCAGGTTGTGAAGGGTTCCTTTTTTCCTACAGTTCTATTTTGTGTCTCTAAGCCTGATCAAAAGCCAGCCCAAGTCGATGGAGGACTTTGAGGTATGCTCCATGATTCACAATGAGTGTCAGTAGGTAGCAACCCAGGGAACATTAGGCTGCCAGGAGTTTTGCTATATAGAGAGGAAAAATCAAGGATCCTGCTTTAAGAAGCAGATTATAGCATACAGTAAAAACTGGAAACATCTTAAGTAGCAGCTCTGAAGTCCTTCTGCAAGGGTTTTTGCTCCAGACTAGAGTATGCCTCTTATGAGGAGAGACTGTGGGAGCTGGGCCTGTTTACTCTGCAGAAGACAAGACTGAGAGGGGATCTCATCAATACATATAAATATCTCAAAGATGGGTGTCGCGTTGTGGTTTTTATCTATTTTCTATCTACTCTAACAGGTGGGTGCCAGGAGGATGGTGCTAGAGTGTTTCAGTGGTGCCTAGCGACAGGACAAGGAACAATGGCCATAAACTAAAACACAGGAAGTTGTACCTCAGCATGAGGAAGAACTTCTTTACATTTTGGGTGGCAGAGCACTGGAACAGGCTGCCCATGAAATTTGTGGAGTCTCCCTCTCTGGAGACATTCAAAACCCAGAAACCCACCTGGACACATTTCTGAGTCACCTGCTCCAGGTGACCCTGCCTTGGCATGGGGCGGACTCAATAAGCTGCAGAAGTCCGTTCCAACCATAACAATTCTGTGATTCTGTGAAAGCATGCAAACACAAATGCACCGCTTTTTTCCATCAACATGTGACAAGATCACAATAAGAAATTCCTCCCTAGCTCTTCTGAGCACATTTTCCATAACTGCTCTGTAATAAAGGGGATGGACTGTACAAAAAGATGTCTGCTTATTATCTGAATACTGGGAGTTTTTTTCCTAAGTGATAAAAAATGACAATATTTTTTCTTTTGTTTGATTGGTTTATACATGAGCATTGCTACTAGTAAGAATTAAACCACTTTTCCAATAACTTTCCACTTTTCCAACCACTATATTTTTTTATATTTTGTGACCATTCATGTTAGATAATCACTGCCACTTGATACTCAGATTTTAATGGAAAGTACAAACAAAAAGACCAGTGAAAGAAATTACATTATTTTCTCAGTAAATATTGGAAAATTATTTAAAATATTCAGACAACTTTCCTAGTTTAGATGTATTTCATGTCTCAGCTCAGAAGTGAAAGAAATAAATTAAACCACAGTTTGAAAAGCTGCATGGAACCTTTTTAACCTAATCAAACCATTTTTCTCAGTGTCTGCTTGAAAAATTTGGGAGATTAGCAACTTTCTTGTACAGAGATATTTTTAGTCTGTACTTCTTGGGAATTTTGTCAGTAATAAGCAACATCCTCAAGCAAGAAAACAAAATCCTCTTAATATTTAAAAAACCTAAACCAAACCCTAGCAGGGGCCACACAGCACTCTCCCATCCACAACTCAGGAACTGGTATGGGTTGGGGCCCAATTCCAGTTATAATTGTGGAGGCAGCCACTCAGTTCTGCAGTAATTGAAGGTATGGGCGTGGGCAGTTCTGTGCCATTTTTGAAATACTGGCATAAACATGGCCTTACAAACCTCAGCCTGCTTGTTTTTGACCCATGATCAAAATAATTTAATGACATTTGCTGGTTTAGTTTGTTGGTTGGTTGGGTTTTTTAAGGCTTTTTTTTTTTTGGTTTGAATGTGGGCAAGAGAAACCACACAGTAATTTAGGGACAATATCATCCTCTAGGATGTGGTAGACTCTTTGAAACAGAAACTACAGTCCTAATGTTTGACATGAGTGAACCATAGTGACCAGACTCTACATGAAGATGGGTTGACAGGGTTAATCTTACTGCTATATAAAGCTCCATCCTGGACCTGAGAAACATTTTTCAATAGAAGTTTACCTGAAAATTGGGTGGTTTCAATAAATTGTACTTTATAATATAAAAAAGACATGGCAATTATTTGAAATTCCTTTGAATTCCTTTGAATTTGCACTGGTTTTGGCTGAGATGAAATTTCTTCACAGTAGCTAATATAAGGCTATGTTTTGGATTCGTGCTGGAAACAGTGCTGATAGTTCAGGAATACTTTTGTGTTTCTGAGCAGTGCTTACATAGAGTCAAAGCCCTTCCTGCTTCTCCCACTGGCCCAGCAGTGAGCAGGCTGGGCGTGCATGAGGAGCTGGGAGGGGGCACAGCTGGGACAGGCCACTGACAGAAGGGATATCCTATTCCATGCTATGCTGTGCCTAAAAAGATAAAGCTTGAGGAAAAAAGAAGGAAGAGGGGACCCTTGGAGTTATGACATTTGTGTTCTGAAGTAGCTGTTATGCATGATGAAGCCTTGCTTTTCTTGAGATGGCTGAATCTCCTCCTGATGACGGAACATGGTGAAAGAATTCCTTGTTTTTTACTGCTTACATGCATAGCTTTTGCTTTATCTATTAAACTTTTATCTCACCATGGCTTTCTCACTTTTACTCCTGGATTGTCTACCCCATCCCAGTGGTGGGGGCGAGGCGGGAGGGAGTGAATGGTTAGTTGCTGCCTGGGGTTTAAACCACAACAGCCCTTATTGGAATATAATGTGGAGCTCAAAGCACTCAAGATAAGGAGAGATTTGATTGGAATGTGCTAGATCAAATTTATAGTTGGTGCTGCTGCTTAGATATGAATTGCCAAGCTCCTGTGCTTGCCATGGGGCTTCCTGACCTGACTATATTTCAGAGTCTAATGCTCATTAGTGGCTGTTTTTTTTGCTTTCACTGCTTGCTCCAAAGCTGCACCGCTTCTTGTCTTACTCTGCTGTGCCTGGAAACATTTTGATAATAGCAATTGTGATGCATCTGGGCTGGCAGATAGGCAGAGCATCACTGCTGTGCCTGTGCTGCTGAGCTGGAGAGGCTGGAAATCCAGTGTGAAGTCGAGCTGAAGGTAACTGCGACCTGCAGTTGAGCCCACAGTGGGACAGGGCACCCCAAAGTGTCTGCGGCTGTGGATGAGTCCACACCAGAGCAGGTGCATCTCAAAGCATCTGTGGCCATGGCTATGATTGTGCTGAAGCAGGTAGGCCTTGAAGTGGCTGTGCATGAGTTTGTGAAGGAGCACCTGGAAGTGTGGGACCAGGTACCATACATGCTGTACACGATAGTGATCCTTAAATATGAGTAACCTTTGCAAGCAGTTACCACACAATGTTTTGTCAAATGAAAATGATCTATAACATTTCAGTGATTCTGCAGAAAATTTTCCATATCAAAAGAAAAGCTGAAGAAAATAGTTTGAAATATTACAGCTGGGTTCAATTCAACACAAAGAGCAGAGCAGGAAACACGGGCCCTATTTCTCATTCAAGGACAACCACAATGCGCCTTTGTGATATGCAAAGGCCTGCACAATAGCCCCCGTCACGAGGAAAGGGCTACTCCTCTCTATTGTTATTTTATCTCTTGTGTTCCTGCCTCACCGTAAAAGTAAAGATTGTAGGGTTTTCTGTGAACTGAACTTTGATATAGCTACTGAGTGAATTAAATTGGCTTTTGCCACAGCAACAACAAATCAGCATAGGAATATACCATCAGATCTTTCTAGGAGACTGTTGTTCTCATAACCTTCCAGATCATGTTTTCCCACCATCCACCCATTTCCTTCATATTTTGTTCTGACAACCCACTGCAAAGTTCTCCAATCTTGCTCCTACTGGGGCACAGCAAAAATTAAAAAAAAAAAAAAAAAAAAGCAGAACATGCATTATTTCTTGTTCTTTCACCCAATCCTAGAATAGTCTGCAGCAGACCATGGAACAAGTGCTAACTTGCCTGATCCAGAGCATGAAAATTGAATTTGGATCAGTTGATAGTCTTCAGTTGGAAGTCTTGAGATCTTTAGAAACAAAGTACTGGCAGATCCCTACTACGCTATGCAAACCAAGTTGTTTCAAGGGTCAACACCAAAGCCAATTTGGAAGGGTACATGGACTTGAGATAATAAAAATATATACTCATTTGTTAACATTTGTGTCTTGTTTGTTCCTTTGAAGTCTCTCACAATCTGTGTGTACTAAGGCATTCTTTTGTTTATTCTCACTGGATACAGTTTGAAATTTGCTCTGTTTGGACAATTGAGACAGCAAGTAAATGACTGATATTAAAACAAATGTCTGGAGACCATAATTCAATTTTTTAATCATGCTGCTCAATTTCTTCTTTGTTTTTTTCTAGATGGTACATTATTTAGTCACATCTGTTTCTACTGCAGACAAATCTGAGTCTTCACTACTGCCCAGAGTTTGCACTATGGATCTGTCATAATTTTTTTTTTATCTTTAACCAGGCAGTATACTGAGTTATGTAGATATTTAATATTTGGGTATTAATTTATTGTTCTAAAAACAGCAGAATGTCGGGACATTTCTCTAGGAATAAAGATTATTATATGCTTCTACTAGATAACTCTTTCTTTTGTAGATTCCCAAAGAAAATATTAAGCACATTATTCGAACCTTTAAAATCTCTAAAAGGGTAAATTGTTACAGAGTTCTTCTTGAATTACTTTAAGTAACAATCAAACAAAAAGATTGTCTCACATTCTTACTATTTAGAAATACAGAGCAACTCTCCCAAAGTTACTAGACTTTTGAATCTTCACTATTTGAAAGGCAGAACCATATCAGAAGACATCTGATAGATGGAGATGGGTCACTGGGTTGTATTTCACCTGTAGAGCCACAGTGGGGGTCTAATCACTGATCTGAAGTTCTTTCTGCCACAATTTTTATTATTCTCTGTAAATTTCAAAGACAAGTCACTAAAAATAATTTATAAAAATTTGATTGTTCAAGGTCCATCAGTTTCCACTTCAAAGGTTTAAGACATTCTTCTCAACATTGCTAATTTTCTTTGCAAAAAATTTTTTTATTCCATTTAGGTGCACAAATTAGACACGTCCCTATTTTAGCCTGGTGTTCTAAAGAGGTAGTTCATACTATAGACGTTCCTATCTAACTGGCATTTTTAATGAAAAATGAAAGAGGGACTAGATCCTCCAAGACTATTAAGTCCCTAAAAGTTTGTCATAACAAATGGCTGACTAAAAAGAGAGTATTTCAAGTTCCTATGTCTTCTGAAGACCACCTTCTGTTATGCCCCATGGAACAGCACACCACTGCAACACATTATAGTTTTTCTTACTTCAGTTCCAGGTTCTTTAAAGCAGGTATTATTGCCTTGTTGACTCAATATTTCAGGCTATTCTCTTCTCAAAAGAAGGAGGCAAATCCTTTCTTCTGTGGATCAGGCTGTACATACACATCCAGACACATGAAGGCTAACATGGTGCTGTACATACATATGTGTGTGTATATGCACATACAGAGGTAAAAAAAAATTCTTTCCAGTTCTTTTTTTTTAATGTCTTTTATTATTGCTCAGATACTCTATGTCAGCTTTAGTTTTTCTCAGCCAATGGCATTCAAGTCTTCTCTTCAGCAAGCGTGTTTGGTGAAGTAAATTCCTCCTCATAGACCTTCTGTCATTTCCCAGCTCTGCCTTCTGCCCATTGCAAAATGCTAATTGTTATTTTCATCAGAAATGAAAATAGGTTCTTTGAGAAGTTTAAAAAGTCCACTTCCATACTCTAACAGAATTTAAATTGTCTTATTAACAAAACTAAAGTTTCCTTTCTGTAGAATTTTTTAGAGATTTTCGGCTGACTTTCTCTAACAGTGTATTATGAAATTGCAGCGTATTTCACAGTCATCATTAATCTGATAGTTCTGTTTAATTTCCAAAAATAAAATTCAGAACTCCCCAGTGAATGAATAGCCCACTTTTTAAACTTTAAGAATTAAATTAAAATTGGTTTCTCTATTTCATTTGTAAACAGTAACATAGTCATAACATTGTCTAATACCAAAATAATTTTTGTTTACTTGTCATCAGTATATGACCTTGAATTCCTTGAATGGAATTCTTTGGAAGGAAACACACAGCATTCTTTTTAAAAATCATGTGAATATTGATGTCTGTTCTATTTGCAAACAATTCTTTTCTTTCTGGAACATGTCCCATTAGGGTTGTTTGTGCAAATTTCTCTTGGAGTTTTTTTGGTTTTGGCTGCTGAAAGCACACTATAGCACAAAACATAGATAATTATCAGTACCTTTACATACTTCTCTTTTATGGTGTTTGGAGAGGTGGGGGGGGTGACATTTTTTCCAGTCACTTTTCCCACTAACTTGAAAAATATCTCACTGGTGAATTGAATAGTGAGAAATAGATTTGGCTCAAGAGGAAAAAACAGCATAATGAATTATGTGGGTGTACTCTGAATAAAATATTTCTTAGAAAAGCAGTAAATTTAATGACCTGCCTTTAAGTGCTTCAAAATAGTGTTTCTGGATATCATTAGCATACCATATCATCATGATTAGTTTTCAAGGAAGATGAGAATTATAGTTACAAGGTGATACATAAAATTATTGAGTTATTTAGGTTGGAAAAGACCTTAAGAGCATCAAGCCCAATGGTTAATCCAGCACTGCCAAGTTCATCACTAAACCAGATCTTCCAGATCCATATCTACATGTCTTTTAAAAACCTGCAGAAATGGTAACTCAACCACTTCCCAGGGCAGCCTGTATCAATTCAATCACCCTTTCAGTGAATAAATGTTCCTTAGTATCCAATCTAAACCTCCCTTGGCACAATTTGAGGTCATTTCCTCTTGTTCTGCCATTTGTTAATTGGAAGAAGTAACCCCCATCTGGCTGCAACCTCCTTTCAGGCAGTTGAAGAGAGTGATAAAGTCTCCCTCTGTCTCTTTTTCTCCAGACTAAACAATCCTAGCTCTCTCAGCTTCTCCTCCTCAGACCTGTGCTCCAGACCCTTCCCCAGCTCCATTGCCCTTCCCTGGACATGCTCCAGCACCTCAATGTCCTTCTTGGAGGAAGACTGGAAAGACAGAGGAGACACTGCTTGTGCTCCTGATCACTTACCCAGTCATTCCAAGAGGTCTCTGTTAATAGCTCTTGGAATTCTTATAGCAACCTCACTGGTGATTACCTGAGAAATCAATAAAGAATGATAATCTGAGGGCCATACTAGGGTGAGAAGCCTTTTCCCCACATCTTTAATCCTGAAGGTGTTACAGAATGGTGAGCAGCTGCCAACACTGTCAGGCCTTGAACAGGCACAGACAAGGAGATGCAAGGATGCTCAATCCAACAATTTTGTTTCGCCTTGCTGTCAGTGAAGGGATTCCCCTTCAGTCTCAGGATTGACTGCTAATGTCAGGCAATGAAGAGGCCAGACACAAACCTGTGGGAAACAAGCATATTCCTTTCTGTGGGTAGTGGAATCAATTTGCCTTTCTTTCACCCATTAAGGAACAAAAAACACAGCAGAAAATTTCAACCAGAATCCTTAAAGTGCATAAGAAAGATTAGGAGGTCTACCATGAAGTTAAACAGTTTCTGCCATGGTAGTTGCAGAAAACTACTCCAAAGTAAGTACAAAGAAAGAGGAAACATACAAGTTTTAAACCACATTAGTTTTCAGTGATAGGTCCAGATGATGTTAAAGAACAATATATTGACACAAACTGCTTCCTGAGGTTTTGTCCTTGCTAGATCACTAAAAACATCTTTCCCTACCCACAGATTCTGCACAGAATCTCACCCAGCCATGCCTACTCTCATGAGCAGGAATGCTCATTTCAAAGGCTGATTTGAAGTGTCTATTCTTCTATGTAAAAGTTTTTGCAACCTCTCTTACAAAGCATGGAATATAGCTCATGAATGTAGATCTACATAATAAGATGGCTGAAAAAGTGAACAGTAGAGCTCATTTATTCTACATGTCTACTCCAGAAAAAGATGATCATCATCCATCAATAGCATGCACTGGAATGAAGAATCCCAGAGAGGACAAACACAGCTGCTGCCAGAGGCACAGAGGAGACAACATTGTGATCATTGTGCAGAGACTCTCACACAATATTTGAGATAATCATTAAAAACAGCCAACAAAGCTCAGTGGCATCAGCAAACTGTTTGGCTCAAGCTCATTTAATGGACCACATGGGCATTTTCAATAAATTATGGCATTTCAGAGAGGCTGCACTGGAAGTCAGCTTGAGGGCAAGAGGAAGCATGAATCAATTCCTCTTAAAAGGCAGTTGTTACAAAAATTATAGTTTAGTCTATTTAAATTATATTGGTGTCAGGGACAAAATCTGAGATGGGAAGATGATCTTAAAGGTCTTTTCTACCCTTAACAATTCCAAGATTCTGTGAATGTACATTAATGGTTCAATAGGCCAGTATTTCACCACAATCAGGAATGCAACTCTTCTAGGCATAACAGTCTCAGTCATATTAATAGGTCTCCATATGGTAAGAGGAAAAGACAATGAACTTAATCACATCCCACTGATACAGGTCTTTCTGTAACAATGGTTTTGCCAGAATTGCATTTGGAAATTAAACCACAGAGGAAAGAAAAGTTGGACCATGTCAGCATAACCTTGATCTTTTCTGACTGAATTCTACTTCCATTCAATTTGACTTTTCTAAATTTTGCATTATGCCAATATGTACAGTATGGTAAAAATATATATACTTTTCAATGATGTTCTTTTTGATTACGGAAAATATGTAAAGAATACATTCTATAATTGCCATGAAATCTCTCTACTTTCTAGAAATATATGCAAAGTTCACCATATCCATCATTTGAAGTAGTCCTTTGTACTCAATGCTTACTGCACACATTCAAGATATTTTTTTCTTCAATGTACTATTAACTGAGATTACAAAGATTAAGCCAAACTGGTAACTTGCTTTGTTTCTATTCTTCACAAAAACTCCATCAGCTAGATATCCTATATCCTTATGTTTTAAATTTCTAAATTCTTATATCTCCTTTCATATTGCTTTGTCTCTTGACAACAAGAGATGAAAGATGGATAGACACCACTTCTCATGACCAGTGATCCTTTGGCTATCTAAAGCTGTTAGCTTTGTCAAAACATAATTTTGATGGCTCCCAAAGGAAACTAACATAAAAAGTAACTGCCATGCAAAATGAAATTACTGAATTTATTTATATAAGATACAGCTTGATTCAATATATTACACCATGACTTTAGTGAGACATATTAACAGCCAGTAAGAAACAAACACTGCTGCAGCACTCTGCAGCTCCTTAACGTGGCTTGGTGGTCAGCAGACTTATCATTCTGCTGTGACTCCCAGCAGCACTGCAGATGCAGTCTCAATGAGCCATTAGTTCAATTTCAATGGACAAATACCTGTGTTTTCATCAATATATAATCTTATCAAAAGGTGAAATTGAGGTCCACAGGCCACAATGCAATCATATTTTCCACCTTGATTTGTCTTGGTTTGGTTTTGTTTTCCTTTAAGTCTGTGGTGTTCTCGCAGTTTTTCTGGTACCTTCTACCTTCTGGTACATTCAGAAAATTACTGAATGAAATGTATTGCTGAATACTTCGCTATTCTGTGCATTTTGTTCTGAATATTCTTACTGATCTTCCTTTATTTCCTCCTCTTCCTAAATAGATATTCTAACAAATTTAAAACTAAAATCTAATTTTAGCTATCATAAATGTCATCACTAAATTGTCTGCATAAACATTTCACTGCAAGCATAACTCCATTACTGTGTGAAAGTTTATGGCTACCTATGTGCTTTAATATGCTTACAAGTAGATTTTGGCTGTTCAGTTTGGCACACGTGAAAATGATCTCTCAGTGACACATCAGGAAATTTTCTCCATAGCAGCTGCTGGTGTGATTGAAATTTCTCATGACTCTCTAGTAAAGATCCATGCTGAATTTCAAACAGTGAATGTTTCCAAATGATCCTGAAGTTCTGAAAATACTCCAAAGTGCTTTTGGCCATGTCAACCATGATTATTTAATTTAATATCTTAACTCATGAAGAGAAATTGAGGTATGAAAACCAAGGGGTTTTTGCTCCTGTATATGCTGAAGGTGGCCAAGACTCTGGATGTGCTGAAATCATTAAGAGCATTTTCTTTGAATCAGTCATTCCATCCTGCCTCGTGCTATAGCCAAAGTCAACATCTCCATAGGAACACTTTTTGAGTTGCAGAGATTGTAGCTACTGCTTCTGCATTGCTCAGTACATGAGAAGCATGAAATAGTCCAGCAAAGAGCCACAAACATCATTAAGTAACTGGAGTATCTCTTCTGTGAGGAGAGGTTGAGAGAGCTGGGACTGTTTGGAAAGCCGAAGTGAATTCATTATTGCCTAAAAATACCTGAATAGAGGAGAGAAAGAGGACAGACCTAGGCTCTTCTCAATGGTGTCCAGTGACAGAATCAGAGGCAATGAGCACACACTGAAACATGGAACATTCCCTCTGAACGTCAGGAAACACTTGTTTACAGGAAGGGCGACCAAGCACTGGTACAGGTTGCCCAGAAAGGTTATGGAGTCTCCATCCTTGGAGATATTCAAAAGCCATTTGGACATGGTTCTGGGTACCTTTCTTGAGAAGAAGGGTTGTGCCAGTTGACCTCCAGAGGTCTCTTTAAACCTCAATGGTATTGTGATTCTATGGGAATCTGCTTACAGACACAAACTCCAGTTTGAAAGAACTGAAAGCTCTGCCATTACTATACTGGAACTCAAAACATGGGACTGAAACATTCAACCTCAGGTCTTGCATGGCGTGTTTCCTTCACACAGGGAGCAGCCTGTGTAAAGGAAATCTTCAGTTAAGCCACCATCCCTCCTGAGGTTCCATAAACACAAGAGGAAAGATATCTATTTTAGATATCTGATTTCTTTTTCTCTCTCTCCCTTGACTCCTTAACTTAAGAAGAAAAGGCAGCTCTATCCTGCGCTGGGGACAATGCCCCTAAAATTTACAAACAGCTGTCCCATTGCAATGCTGTACAGGATACCTGATATTGTAGCAAGAAACTTTGGCTTTTCAACAACTCATTAAAATATAGCTTTTGGGGTTAGAGCATGAAATTTTTGTTTATCCTCCAGGACCACAGACAAGAATGCACATCAAGGGTATGACTCACACAGAAGAAGGTTTGCCAAGCTCAGAAGAGATGCACAATTAAAGTGCACATATTGCACAGCAGGTTTGAAGGTGGCAGGATGGTGCCCTTCCAGGCACAGTCACACAGGATCTTCCTGGGACTGGGGTCACAATGGTGGGGAGAGGCTTTGTTAACAGTCCCAGACAGGGCAAAGTGATTAATCTGATGATGAAGGTCCATACTGGAACTCCCTCACACAGCTGTAGGAGATGGAGATAGATACAGGATTGGTGGCAAACCTACAATGAAAGTCCGACCTCCATGCAGGGAACAAGGACTAGACACAAGCTAACCTAAATACAAAGATTTGGTGTCCATATCTGTGCTGAAATAGGGCTCCTGGGGACATGGGCAGGGCTGATGAGAAGCTGGGCAGAGTCTGTTGAGCCTGGTAGTTCCCTAAGAGTCTGGACACCTTTTGACCCTACAGACTAACTAATGATGGATCTTCCTTGGTCATATGTTGGCCTGTGAGGATTTGCTTTACATGTACACAGTTACAATTTCACAATTTCACTTGCTTCTGCTAACGACACTCTTCCAGATGTGGAATGACCTCCAAAGGCAATCTTTTCCAGCCATTCTGACATTGAAAATTCTGCTAAGAATCACTGCAGGTGACTTGCAAAAATGTGAATGTGTTGGTTTCCTGAGTAAGGATTTGCACCCACCAGTCCTTCTATTGGATAAAAATTGACTCCGACAGCTTAAAATATTTGATTTCCCAATTTACTAGAAAATTTGTCACAGTCAGTAACTAAGACATCCTGTTAACTTTTAATCTGTCCTTTATATTTTTCAGTCTTGTATATTTTTACCACTATACATCACTTTAAAATTTAGGTACCTTTTATCTAGGTATAAATAACTGTGAAATAACTGGGGAATCACAAATAGTCTCGTTTCTCCTTTATTTAAAGGTAAGCCCTGTTTACTGCTCACTTAAAGTTAGAAATACAGTATTTCTTCAATGTGGTCTTAAAAAGTTTCATGCATTATGGTACAAACAAACCTATGCTCCTCAAAACTCCTTCTAAACTGTATTTATAAACCTTAGATAAACAAATAGTGTTCCAAAGCAGTTATTCTAGAAACATATAGAAATTTAAGTTCTTGTTTTATGAACTATTTTATAAAAGACAGATAATTTTCCATTATACCTTAAGGGCTTTCTGGCAAAGTCAGAAAGGCTATGCATTGGTTAAAAAATGTGGGTTAAAAACAATACCTGAAAGAGATGAGACCTCTGCAGTGTTGTCACAGCACTGTGTCTCATGGCAGTGAGCACACTGGAGGTGACCAGCTGCTCCTCTGGAGCTGAATATTGCCTGGAGAGGGGCAGAGCAGTCAGCAAGGCAGGAGGGAACAGCAGGGGCCTGGACTCAAGGTGGAATTATGCGTCACATGGCCTAAAGGGCAAAACTGAAAGATGTACTAAGAGTCCCAAGCAGCTTCAGACTAATTAATCACAGAAGCTCAGATCATATCCTGACTTTCCAAACTCTGCCAGGAGGTACAGAAGATTTCAGTCCAGCCTACATTTAAGCATTTCTGAAGAGTGCATTCATCCCGTACTGTTCATTTTGATTTCTTTAGATTTTGGTTTGCCGCTTTATTAAACCCCATAGTTTGTAGGATCCAAAATAGAAACCTCACATGAGCAGAGCGCATAGTTAACATCCTGAACAGCAACAAAATCCAAAATATAATCAGCCTTCCATAAATGAGACAGAAATTTATACAGTACCACTATTGTCTATTTACATCTCTGCAGAACACATTCAGCTGCTGTACTTTATATATCTCACAAAATGTTTTATTCCACACATTCAAAGCAATTAATAATGATCTCCTTCACCTTGCCCTGCTATACAGAACACATTTTCTCTTATTGTGCATTGGGTACATGGAGTAAATCACAAAGGTCACACCAGTCTGTCAGAAGACAAGTTTATGTTCCTTTTCTGTAACACGACAGGTTTCCCCAACATATTCAGAGCTGCTAGATAATTTTCATTTTCCAGGCCTGCAGCCTCCCTTTGATCTCCATATATCACTTTCCAATTCCTTTCAACTCTATTCCCACGTGCATGGATGCAGCTATGCAACAACAGAGGTTATTTGTAATTAACCCTGAATTGAAGACACAACCTTCTTGCCAAGCAGCAGCCCTAGAACAGAGCCTTCCCCACCTTTCCTGTTGTGTGGTTAATTGCCTCTGGAGCCATGGCATTCCCCGTGAAGTGTCTGCAAGCAGCTCAGAGACAGAGTCACAATGAGGACCTGCATATGCAGGGGCTGATGACACCAAAATTACAGCTTATTTAACAGCATGATTCATCCAGATATTTAACCACAGTTTTAAAAATAAATATACGCTCTCTCCATTTTAAGTCAGTGAGACAGAAATACATCTTATTGAACAAAGCATGCGTCTGACAAATTCTGTAAAGAATCAAGGCTTTCTGCCACCAAGTCTTAACTAAATTCAGTCATATTTCTATTCTTACAAGCTACTATTACAAGAGTGCCCAGGAGTCATCAACAAGGACTGTAACTGTTTAGCTCTGTACAGGGTCAGGGGGATAAAAAGGACAAAAGCCTTCTTCACAAGAGAAGAGACAACTAGCAGGGAGGAGATGGGAGTGATGGGACAGAGGGTGGGCAGCACAGCTAAGAGGGGCTCAGCCTGGTGGCAGCCTTGTTGTCTGGAGACTGGCACAAGCCCCCTGTACACAGAGAGCTTTCCATGGTGTCTGATGGAGGGTAATGAGGCAGCTTCACTGAGATGTGCAGAGATCTCCAGCAGACAGAGTCAGAGAAGACACAAAACTGCTTCCTTGAAATGCTAACAAGTGCAGGCTGAAGCTGGCTGGCTTGAGTGACCTATCAGGGCTAAGAGGTGACACTTTCTGTGAATTATAGGTGATCTCTAGGGAAGGTGCAGCTTTGAAGCGCCTTGAAGGTGAAGTCAAGTGCTTCACCTTTAATGTGATATAAAAAGAAAAGCCAGCAGTGGGGTGATGAGAGGGAGCAAAGTGACAACCCAGTGGAATTATTTTGCAGCAGCATGATGAAGGTTGGGAAAAGGCTACATCCCTGCCCAGATCGTTCCCTCCCATGACCACAATCTCCCAGCTGATCCACCTCACTACACGAGTATATGAGGCACTTCCACTAGCACTTGGCAAGTTTGATTTTTTTTATTCTCAAATTCAGGGCACATATGTGATGGAGACTGTACCCAGGATAAGGACTATGATAAAAATGCCTTGAAAAATAATTTTAAGAATTCTAATATAATAAAAAATTCAAATTTCTTTTAAATTATATATTAATAAAATAATCACCAAATAATCAAAGGAAAATAATCAATCATTGCCTTATTTTTTAGATTTTGATTCATGTTCTTAATTTCCCAAGAATTCACAAGATAAAGGGGCATATTACTCCATTTATATGTGTGTTTCATAAAAGAATCAAAATTACAAGTAGTAAAAACTACTTAACTTTTAACATAGCAGTCAGGTATAAATAAATGGAAAAAAAAAATTATATTAACAAATACAAGTACTCTGTTTAATTGTAAGGGAGTTTTTTTCATCTCTTAAAAGCATTTGCTTTCACGTTCTTTCACCTTTTCATCTCTCAGAATTACACAGGTGATGTCATATTCTCTAGACATTGACCTGAATAGATCACTGGATCTAATCAGTCACATCCCTTGACATGTCTGAATCCTCACAAGGGGCACATACTCATTATTACCTTGTTGTAACATTCTGTATCCATACACTGTTTTGCTGTAATTTGCTCCTTTTTTTCTGTTCTCCAGCTCTTGTTAACAATCTAATGCACTGACTCTTTTAAAAGACTTTAAGAGTCTTTTAAATGTTAGTCAGAGAACTGACTCTTCTAAAATTTAAAATACTCTTTTCTTTTAAAGGAAATCCCAGAATTTGCTCCTTAGCCTCCAGCAATGACCAAACATGACCAGTAAGCAAAGAGGTCTGGTAAGCAATATTCCCTACATCTTGCGTTAATAACCAAGTACATATTACAGATCTTCTCAGCATTATTTCCTACTGGGTTCTTTACACAACATTACTTCTCTCCATTTCCTTCCACTCAGCTTTGCTTGGAATGCACACACACAAATCAACAAATTAGAAGTATCCAACAACCAATGGAAAAAACAACAACCAAAAAAGGCTTGGTGCAGCTGTGTGGAAAAATATTCCAGCATGCTTGCACATTTGTACATGAACAGTAGGATTTGACTGGGATTCACCTCCCTTAATTTTTCCTATCTGAAAGGCATTTCATCTTAGCCATTGATTTTGAGTGTTCCTTCAGTCTGTGAAGAGAAATGGCTATCTCTGGCTATTGATTCATCCTTCCCTCTTTTTTGCATCTGCTTAGATGAGGCATCTGACCTTTGAGTAGCTAAAGGCGCACAAAGCACAAAGCCCTGCAAGGAGGCTTCTTCCTCCTGCGAACGGGGCTCCCTCTTGTAGTGCACAGTTGCTAAAGGCGCACTCACTCACTCTCCCCTAGATGGAAAAAAGAAAGCATTCTTCTTTTTCAGCTGTCTCCTGTGTAATAAAAGGCTGATGATTTAGCCTTCTACAGATGTTCTTAAGTGTACCATGTTCCAGACCTTCCTGAAAGCATACTTACTCTGCTCTGTTGTCCAACCACGTCTGGGACAGCATTTTTCTGGAAACAGTCCCCATCACTCAGCAGTCACTCAGGTCACTGAAGCATTTCCAGCTGTAGGAAAGCTTTCCCTGATAAGCCAATAAGCCTTTAAATAATTGCATACATGTGTGCAAAACCCCTGCATTATTTACATGTGTAAGTTCAATTATATTTTTAAAGTAGTAAAGTAACTGTTGAAACAAAACATTTCCTTTCCCAAACCCATAATTTTGCTTTCTTGTGAGGTTCATGCCTCTTTAACCTAGTTTCACCCGTGCGTGCTCCTAACTCGTCAAAAAAGAGAGAAGAAACACATGCACAGCTCTTAAAAAGCAAACAGTGTCCTGGTAAGAACTCAGAGTTAGAAGAAAACGTTTTCATATTAATCAAGTACTGAAAACATTATTTAAAAATGAAGGAAAAAAACCCGAAACAAACAAATAACAACAACAAAAAAAGAAAAAACACAAAACCAAGTATTTTGAGAAGTTCTGAACCGAGCATGGGGCGGAGTTAACACAACTCCACCTTGGCTGCTAAAATTGTTGTGGATGTAGCTGAAATGAATCTCAGCACAGAAACTATCTCCTCTGCAATTTCCAGGTGAATGTTCAAGGATCCTTTCGGTTTTCCTGCTTCTTATTGTCTCCATCTCTTTTCTGTGGACTTTTGATGTCTCCTGTGTTTTTAATTTTCACTTTTATCCCAGTGATAGCCCTTTGAGATAAATTTATGGTTACATTCTAGAAAAACCCACATTCCTACAAAGGAGGCTTCACATCCAGTATTAATTCTTGGTTCTATGATATAGAAGCCCCAGTGAGACTCAGGAAAATGAAGAGAAAATAACAAGGCTTCCAAAAAAAGCAGAATTGATTTTTTGGAAATGATACTTTTTCAATCTTTGGATCTAGTTGGATTAAGCAACACACAACACAGCTACCATGCAATGTTCCACCACATTCATGCTGTCCTTATCTAAGAAGAGAAAATGTCATACTAGCTGCTCTGGGGTCTGGTTTATGAGATTTCAGTGCAGTTGTTTATATTGGAAGATTAAAGCAAACATCAAAGAGCAACATTAGCCCCCAAAAAAGATGACTGAGAAATAACAAATCATTAATAAGTCTATAATCAGGTGTGGAAAGTTTAACTCAGGTCATTGGAAACATTCTTTTCTGTTTCCAGGTAAGAGGAATTCAAGATGCTCAGGTAGAAATGGTGACTGAGTCCAAATGGCTCTATTCTTGCCACATCAAAAGAGTGTGATTTAATGTCCACCCAGCTGTGTGCCTGAGAAAAGATCAAAAAGGATGTATCATAAAAGAAAGAAACTTTTCCACAAAAACGCTCCGGCCCCGCCTGCAGAGAGATTTCTCTAGGAGCAAAAGTGAAATCAGCCCCTAAAACAGAAGGCAAGCCAACAAACAGCAGCTGGAGCAGAGCCCCAGCTGTGTGCCAGAGCACTCTGGAGGAGGAGCGGGCGGTGGGAGTGCTGCTCCTGGCGTGCACAGCCACCATCCAGCCCGGCCCTCCTCTGCACCCGCCCAGGAGATAAACAGCATGAGATGCAAAGGTTAGAAAAGGTTAGAAACATCCTTCAACCTCCATGGATCAGAATAAAGCTCGCTTACGTTTCTTGAAAAATATGGTTCGCAAAAAAAGAGAAAATAATTTTTTTTTCCACTAATGGAATTTTTAAAATAATATTTTAATAAATTATCAGAAATATTAGTTATACATTCAACTACATTAACAAGTAACTGCACATTCATCTACATTAATAAATTTCATTTCTATCATTCTAGCTCTATAGCTAATATTTTAAAAATGCCCTGATTTTGTCTCACTGACAGTCCAAGAAAAAAAAGTGTTTGAGTTTCTAGGAGAGAAAACTTTCCCACTACTGGAGAATTTTTTTTAAAAGTTTAAGGTTAGGCAGACTGGAATATTTACTGGAATAGAAATTAAACATTTCATTGAACTTGTATTTAAATCTGTCTGGTCTTTAAAAAGTACCTCTTTATTTTAAACGAAGGCATTTTAAAATATAAGGTTTTGGAGGTTTTTTTTGCTCTCCTTTCTTATACGCACATGAGGATCTGAATTCATTATTAATTTGTGAATGACTGAGGCATTTAATGAGGCCTTTTCTGTGAATAACAATTTTTAAAATCTTTAAGCTCTCATCCTCCTGTCTGTAGGAACATGGATGACCTAGAGGTGACATATTATACAAATATGTTTGTATATTTACATACGTATATATTTCGGCACATATATATACTGGTGAAAAACAATTTTAGGTATGAAATAAGACATACCCACTTTTGCCAGACTGAAAACAGACACTAAAAGCAGAAGTTGAAACAATTTTGATTTCCTGTTCTTCCACTAAGATCTGGGAACTATGTTGACTCCAAGTAGGAATTTAATTCCAGAGCAGTAGAACACATTCTTCAATGTACGTCCCACAGAACTCAACAGCTTTGCAAAAAATCAAACCAAAATAATTTTTTCCTTCAACAAAATACTTTAATTCCTCACTTAAAACTGTAAGGATCATGCAGAGATGTTGCCACAGAATCTCCTGACTATTAAAATTATTAAACTAAATCTTCCAAATTTTATTTCTAAGACTGATTCCACTACAAAGACACATTTAATTTCAAAGAATTGATAAATACATAACAATGACAGTACTGACCTTTTTCCAGGGCTGACTATTTACTTCACCACTTTTGATAGTAAAAAAATGAAGAAGTTTACTTAAAAATAAGAGAAACATCATTCATACAGTATATGAAAATGTAGGTTTCTTGATGCCAGAAGAGGGGCTTTTTGACTGCTCTTTGTGTAAGAAAAGTATATAGAAAGACCCTTCACATCTTCAAAGAAGGACTTAGCTACAGTTACTCACAGGAAAGAGTAGTAACAAACAGCAGAGGATTATCTATCAATTAGTTGAAGGAATATATCTAAAAGTAGACAGAGGTGAGACAGTCAAGATAGATTTTTACTAGCAATTTCCAAAAATTTTGTTCATGTGGAATAACTTCTGCTGTGGTGCTTGCCCTCAGGTATCATATCCTAGAGAACATACTCTGTTCATCTTGTTGATAAGACAAAACCTTTTTCTTACTTTTTTTCCTGCTTATAGAGATTAATTTCATACATGTCAATCACCTGTAATTCTAGCTTACATAATATACTAGCTAGGGTATCTCTTCTATTCAATACTTAAATTATATGCACCTTTTACTGGGTCACTGTGCTTCAGTATGCAAAGCAAATTATCTAATCCCCGTCTTGGAAAGGATGGGCAACCAGAAGAACAGCCTGCCATGAATAAATGCATTTGGATCCAGGGCTCCAAGCATTGGCATCAGCTGGTCTCCTCCCATGGGATAAGGGAAGAGTCAGTTCTCCAAGCCTCAGTTCTCCAAATGTCATCAGACTGAATGTTGCAATATGGTTCTGACCCTTTTAACAAGCACGTACTTAAAATACTGGAGATCCTAATGTTGTCCATTGTGATTATCGTGATTTCACTGTTCAATATATTTGTACTGGTATTTGACCATTGCACCATCACTAAGGGTGAAGGAGTTCACTTGAACTGGGATAGCAGTATGATAAGAAGAAAATAAGGATGACAGACAGGGCTAATGCTACTACTGCAATGTTTATTAGATGAGGCAGCACACACAAATGATGAAGAATTACAGTGCTCACAGTAGAGAGGTTATTTTTTTTGTAACCAAGGAAGACGTCAAAGCAGATTTTTATGTGGCATTCTCTCATTTCAGCTGTTTTGAGCATTTATAGAAGCTGAGGAGTGGTAACTTCCTCTCACTGGAGGAGACTACCATGCACCCTGGCAATAACTGGAGAGGTCTCAGTGGAGACCAAGCAGAAGGATTAATTGAGGTTTCTAGGATGAAATTTCTCACGCTCTGATTAAATTTCCGGAAATCCCTAAAGCAGAACCATCATAAGTCCCAAGTGAAGTCCAGGTGCACTCTTGGCAAGGCCTTACCCACTTTCTCTCTGGCAGCACATACAGTTTTATGCAGCTACTTACATGGAACAGGAGCCATCCCATCAGTCACTGGTAATCATTGCTTTATAATGTTGTGTGGAAACATTATCTAAAGATGCAGTTGAGGCCAGTGCAAACAGCATTAATTGGAGACAAGAGACGTTCATGGACCAAAGCACTTTCAACCCAAATAAATAAGACACTAAAAGAGGTGGGAAAGTTAATAAGTCTCATCAATATCGTCAAGTTCGTATTTACTGATGAGGATAGGAAATCAGTAACTTGTGTCTGAATGCACACACAACCCTCCAGTGGATATGTGTTAATGTCCCCTGGCTATGTTAACCCACAGAGGATGAGTTGATACTTCTGAATTCCTGCTCTCTGTTAGTACAAGCTCTTGTAACACACATTATTAATTAGGGAAGTTTCTTGGCTTACCCTGTCATGTATCAGCAACAGATGAGCAGGCAGAGAATGTACTGATACTGAGCTCGAAGAAGAAAAATGGACTAAATTGTTGTTTTAGTTCATGGGATTCACCTTGGTAATTGAACCTTGAGCATGGTACTTGTTAAGTAAAATGCATTCATTTTAAACCACCATTACATTTGCCTTGGCAGTTGCACATAAATAGACCTGACTTGCTAAGCTGCAGTAACTCTTTCGGTTCCAAATAGCTCTTCACAGTTTTTTACATAAATGAGTACAAAACCACTAAATTAAACACAGTGAAAAGCACAGATTCTTTTGACAGGAACCTCACTCTCTCTTTTCCTTCCTTTCCAGTCTGTATTTCCCATGCTTTCCAATCAAGGACACACTGGTCATTCACATCAGCAATGACATCTAGCCCTGGTGTGACCAGTACATGGGCCTACTGCCCTCCTGCTCAGCACCTGGGGCTGCAGTGCAGATTGTCTGAGTCCTGCTGTTCTGCTGGGAGTCTGAGGTGAAGTGAGGCAATAGGTAGGACCAGCAGACAGGAGACACAAGGCATATTTGTGACTGAAGCCACTGTCCTGAGCTATGGCAGACAGGTCCTGAGCAGATGGGCCAGCAAGCCAAGAGAGTGAGGTTTGTCCCTGATGGGGCAATGACACACCATGGCCAGGATGCTGATACTGCACTGGGGTTTGTGTTGCCTGAAGTTAACCTCTCACAGGGCTTCACTGGCCTACAAGATCTCCTCTCTGCTTTTGCCTTGTGTAAAGTAACACTGGAGATGGGAAATACAAGAAAAAACCAAAAGAAAGAGAATGTCAAATCCTAAGATCTCTGCCTTGGATAGGCAGAGAAAGGGGCTGACTGTGAGGTGTCATGCATTTCTTAATCTTAGCCAACGCATAATCCAAATTCCTATCATCACAACACTTAAATTACATTTATAAGGTCTCCTTCTCTTAAAAAGATAGCAAAGGTAGTGTTGCTGGGGTTTCTTTCAGCTTTTCACAAGCTATTTCATAAACTTGGATCTAACCTCCAAGCAAAGTCGGACCTGTGCTTAGACTACAAACACATTCAAATTTCAAAAATTAGGAGCGCAGAATTAGATTCTTTCTCCAAATAAGAATTGCAAAACAAATGACCTGATTTTCTGAAGTTCTTGCATGTAACAACTCCCACAGATGTCAGCAAAAACTTTAATTCAGAATTTAACTTCAGTACTTTAGAAATCAGGTCACTTGTTCAAGTACCTAAATATAGAAGAGTAGCTACTTTTTTTTTTTTTTAATACTTAGGTTTAGAGTTCAAAGCAGGTTATTCCTTCAGATTCTGCAAGAGTACTTTGCAAAACTTGGTTCAGAATCCAAATTTGGTATGCAGACACAAAGTCCAGGGATGTACAGAGCCATTGCTTCAGTCTCCAGCCATTTGTAGGAGGAATTTCAGTCTTTTGTTCTAGTTATCCTGACAGCTCAACACAGTTGCTCTTTGTTCACCTTCAGACAGTTTATTAAAACCCTGAATTAATAGTAATGCATGACTGGGTACAAGAAACTCAGGCAGGTATTGGGAGTGCCACCTCACATATTAAAAAAAGCATAAGTATGCAGAAATTATTAATTACAGGGGTTTGACTGTTTATAATGGTATAATGTACACAACTATGAAATAAATGTTAAGTGGCAGGATTTTCCTCTGAGTGCTCTCCTTAGATTTGCCTAAAAGAGATGATTGTTTGGTTTTGTGTATATTTGTGCCTATTTGTGTACTAATTTGCTGCCAGGAAGTAGAGAGATTAACAGAGGAACAACTTTTGCAAACGACAGATCTGGAATCACTGCACAGAAACCTACTAGAGACATAACCAGATGGGAACTTTGATATTTTCATGATGTATCCATTGTGGATGAGATGATCCTTACAAATATTTTTGTGGGTTCAGTACTTAGTTCAGTACTATAGTTCCAGCTGTTGAAGGGTGATTATTTGCTCTTTCTCTAAAGCTGTCTGATGAAAGACTTCTTGTCTCTGCTTTCAGCCTAGCAAAACCATGCAGCATTGTCCCTTCAAAACTAAATCTTATTTTCTGCCCCTAAACTTCCCCCTATTTTAATCAAAGAAATAACATTTGGAGGGCCAAAGGCCTTAACACCTGAGAGAACAAAATCACTCCCAAGCAGCTTCTTCAAAACAAATTTTTCCTGCACCTCAAAATATAAAACACATGCCAAAAAGAAGTCTATATTGGGATCTACATAGCGATTTCTCTTTACCTAAATCTTTCTTTGCATCAGTTTGCAAACTTTCCTTCAGCCCAGATGGCCTTCATCTCTAGCTGGAAGACAGGGAGAATCCCTATTGTAGAGAGTAATAAGCATGACTGGCAACGGGTCAATAGTCTGTTTACTCCCCACTTCTTCCTAAGGTCATCCTCTGTAAGATTTAGTACACCCTTTAATGGTCAGCTGAGTACTCATAAATCTGTTGCTTTACTTTCTAGCACACTCTGCAGACAAATTACATCCTGTGCCAAGTCCATTATGAATACAGACATACGTCATAGCTAGCTGGCAAAAAGATGGGAGACAGAAACACTCTGGGTGACAGCGCAAGGTGACACTCGAGAACAGCTTCTACTTTGGGGGATTTCTAATAGGGGCAGCAACAGAGGGGTCTCACTCCTACCACACCTGTTCCTAAGGGGTCCGTAAAACCACAGTGCAAATTCTGCAGTGTAACTGCAATTATGCACACGAGAAGCTGGGTGTGAAGAATTTCATTAACCCACTGAGAAGCCAAATGTGTGTTGTGGCCAGCTGAGGCAGTCAGAATGGCACAACAGCAAAGGGCCAGCATACTGTGTGAGGCAGAAAAGAGAGTGACCTGCAGCAGCAGGGAGCTGGCAGCCCCAGGAGCTCCAGGCAGGTCTCAGCTAGCAGCTGCTAGACATGCATTTCACTGTGCTCCTCTTTACTGCCTCCCCCACTTCCATTGTCTGGTTTTTTCACTCCTACCCCATGCAACACTTGACTAGAAACCTGATGGATTTAACAAGTCATAGAGAAAAGGTTTTTTCATCCAGGAAGACAACCAAGCCAAGCATTCCAGTTTTTCATACACAAACAGTCCCCATGGACACTCCTGGATTCCCCTGGGTCACCTGCCTCCCAGGAGCTGCCAGAGGATGGGAGAAAATTAATTCCCTTCCTGCATTCACCTTTCTATACATCTGTATTATTTCCATATTATTTAAGCTACTTGGATGGGTTTCCAAGTGACTGCAATGTAGACGGAAAGTTCAGGATGCTGACAGCAGGCAGGTTGTCATGGTGACAGAGAAGGAGAGAGGGTGGTTAGAAACTTGGAGGTAGGTAATTAAAGATGCCCAGAAGCCAGGGACAAGGGTTTGATATTGCCCTGTTACCCTGAGGCAAAATTCAAATGAAGATGAAACCTTCTGCCCCGTGCTTGTAATTAATGCTTCCAATTGTGCTCTCAGGCACAGGGGTTCAGAGTCTTTGAATTCAGCTGAGGAAAAACACTGTTTGTAACAGAACACTTATTCATCATTTTCCTTTGCTTTTTGGTTTCTCTGTTTCTGTAGTGACAGCGTACAACTGACACAAAATTCCTTGCCAGTTGTGGATGACCCTGTAATTTGGGGCATCAGGTTTGTTTGGTATCCATTATTCACAATGTAAATTGTCAGTGAGGGTGGTAGGCTGGACACCACCTGCCCACTAAGCTGTACTGTCACTCTGCTCCTCAGCAGGATGGCAGGAGAGGGGGGAAGAAAATAAATTGGATAAAGGTCATGGATCAAGATAAAGACTGCTCAATACAGCAAAAAACAAAGACCACATACAAAAGCAAAGGAAAACAAAAGATTTTATCTCCTCTTCCCATTAGTAGGCAAAGTCCAGCAATCTCACAGGAACAGGGCTTATAGTGATTGCTCCAGAGGACAAACTTCATAAACAATGAATACCCACCCTCTCTTCCTTTCTCCTACCTTTTATTGCTGAGCACATGTCATATCATGTGGAATTTCCCTTAGGTCAGTTTGAGTCACCTGTCCTGGCTGTGTCCCCTCACAAATTGGGTGTGTCTTTTCCACCCCCAGCCTACTGGTGATGGAGGGAATGTTTTAGAGACAGCACTAGTGCTGTGGGAGCAGTGCTCAGCCAGCATGCTGGAGTGCTATCAGTGACTTTCTAGTTCCAGATACAAAGCACAAAAGCACTGCAACTACAAGGGCTGCTGTGGGGAAAACTGATTCCATCTCAGCCAGACCCAATAAAATGAGTCAAAATATTCTGAAAATAAGATTTGTCTGACTCATTATAGTGTGAATGATGATATGATTAAAAAAAACCCTTTTTTATAATTATTTAATTACTAGGAGAAACAAGAGAATCCAAGCCTTGTGCCTTTGGACTGCAAATATATATAGTTCGGCATGAAAAATAAAATTTCAGCTTCCTTCCCTCTGTGTTAGTAAGCATACAATTATGCACAGTTAATTTATTTGCATTCATTATATCCACATGGATGCTTAAGTACCCCTGACTGAGACACTTGTGCTGCTACAGGCAGGGTCCTTTATGCTACATGATTTGGTGACTCTGCAGTTTATCCCTGGTTGCATATGTTCCAGGTACTCAGCTTTCCCTGTGCACAAAAGTGGCTCTAGCAAAGCAAGGAAAAGCCCAAGAATGTGCATGGAATGCCAAGTGCAACAGTCATGTCCTCCTGCACTAGCCAGCGCTCGGAAACAATAGGACACAGACCTCAGCAGCACAATTTATCGCAAAGAGCTGCTCACTCCGAAGCTCTGGAAGTAGGAAATGATCAGCAAAAAGTGTGGGAACATCACAAAATAATATAGCAATAGTAACAGAAGATTGTATGCCCAGTTTTGAATCTGAATCTCCATTTAAACACATTTGAAGCTCCGGCAGAAATGCTCACAGTCCCAGCAGTGAGGTAGAATTTAGGGATCTTGGCATAAATTTTGGATGCATTTGGCTTTGTTGTAGGATGCCTTTTGCCTACAAACAGATGCTATTATACAAGTAGAAATCTAAGTGCATGGCTTTTTTATTATATGCTTGCAGGAAATGTTATTGTAGCTAGTACAATATATCTCATTAACCAGAACTCAGAAAATATGACATGACTGATATGTATGTAATCTTTTTGCACTGAAAGTGTTTTTATTCACTGTATGTTGTCTATATTTTGTGCTATCTGCACATTAATTAAAAAACCTGAAACTAAAGAATTATTGTGAATTTTGTAAAAAAAAAAACAAAAACAACAAAAAAAACCAACAACAAACCAAAAAATATACCCAGAGGAGAAAGCATGGTCTTGTTTTTGTTTTGTTTAAAAATGTTGAGGAATCAGAGCATATCAGTAGTATTTTAAAACACTGAAAACTTGGACATTTTAAAGAAGATGTACAAATAACCTCAACTTTGCCCTTGACTACTGACAATATGGAAAGTCTTGTTTCCACCAGCTGATTACAGCCTCCTTCCCTTGCAGAAAGTAAGAGGCCATTGATTCAGCTCAACACCTGGCAACCTGCCTTGCTTCTGGAGCTAAATTTCTGTGTCAGAGATTTCCTGGGGAAGACAACAGTGGCAGATCCTTCAATAGCAGCTGCTTCATTTAATGAAGGGAAAGAGTCTTATTGCTGGAATCATTTGTTGCCATAGCTTCCCATGTTAAAGCCAGAGCATCTTTCTACCAGAGACCAAAGATTTTCATTCAATTACGCTCATTCTGAGTGCAATAATTTGAGTTTAGCAAAAGCATATCTCACCAAAAGCTATACACATCCAATTGTGGATATGCATGTGCATGCTATTTTTCATTTCAGTTTCTGAGGTTTTGACTTTTAGCTACTGGTTCTTCCTCCTCATCTTCTTATTGTTGGTTGGTTTTGAAACCAGGAGATTTTGACATTCTGATCAAGTCCCTTCTTGACATTCCATTTGATAAACTGTTGTGACCACTTGTCAAGCAAAGAGCATCCCACCTTGCATTCCTGCTCTACAATTTCTGATTCATAAGCTGGCTCTCATCTTGGCATAAATAGTCAGAAAATACTTTCTGCCCTCCCTTTAAAGGCCTATAGTACCCTTATACACATCAGAGGGAGGAGTATTAGTATGCACTCCTGAGGAATAAAAATCTCTCCCTCTCTCTCAATCATTCTTTCTCTCTCCCCACTAAGGAAGTCAGCAGCTTTGTTTATAATAAAGATGGGCAAACAGAAGCACAGAAAGGATAAAGCCTTACCCTGTATTACATATCAGACAAGGGCAGACCACTGCTGCCTAAATCTCCTGGCTAAATCCAGCAATGCATTAATAACACCAGTGCTGTTATCCCTTGCTGCTGGTTGTCTTCACTACACAAATATACTCTAATATTTCACAGTTTCATTGTTTTAAGATGTATCAAAGATGTCTATTACTGCCATTTTTTAGGAGATTCCTATTTTTTTCCTGAAAGGAACTTGAAGATTCACTGCAAATCTACAAAGTTCAATTTTTATCCTTTGATTTCTTAGCAGACAGAGGAGAAAACAATGCAGGGAGGAACCCAAACTAGTTAATTCTAGTTTTGGGTGGTCTGTTTAAGGTGCATGCCAAACAAAATGCAAAACAGAAACAACTGACTATACCAGAAAAAAATATTGTAATTTGGACATGAAACACAAAGAGTGAGCCTGCACCCTGTATTCTGAATACACTGATCTCCCAGGATAACAGAAAGGTAATTTCCTACCAACAAGGTATTGATCTCCACATCGCACACACAAGCATTTCCTGGAAGTGTCAGATGGTGGATTTATAAAATCTGCAAGAATTAGAAGCAGATATGTGCATTTACTGAATTGTTTCAGTACTACACATGCCATTCAGTTCATGGTTTATTTCAAATAAGTAACCTATATTTAACAAGTTTAGTGATTTTATTACTGTGAATTCTCAGAGTATACATGCAGTAGGAAGTCAGCTAGCTTGTGTTCAAGCCAGGCAAAACTGATCCATGCCACAGCTGTAACTCAACACACATCAGAGCTCACATCAGACTGCACTCTTGCTGTTCCAGAAGAAAAAAGACATGCTGTCAATCATCACGTTCTACAGTAGAAGTAGACAATCACATGAAAGACTCAGTAACTATTTAGTTGTTTACTACTAACACTGTCATTTACAGAGAATAAAGCATCCAATTCCTTACAAGATATGATGTGAATCTGTCGGGATGGTTTGACCTAACAGTGTTAGAGCATACATAGCTTAGATAAGTCATTCATAATTTACCACACACAAAGTGGTATCTTCCTACCTACTGGTGTTCTCAGATGGATCCCATTAAATCCCATTTCACAGCAGTCATGGATTTCTTCTGACACACTTGATTACAAAGGCAGGAAATTTTTTTCAAGCATTAGTTCATAATTTGACTACTGATGCCCACATGAGTGTCAAACAGTGGCAGTAAAGATAGGATGTCTTCAATTTCAGGTTGAAATTCAGCATCCAGGACAACCAAAAGAAGATGGAAGACTTGGTTTGTCCTGCAATAGACCTATGTCTCCCCAGCTGATGGAGGGATTCAGATAAGATTTCCTGAGGAATCTAAAAGTGTGCCAAACCATTCTGCTCCGGACACAACACTTGCTTAAGTGCTTCTAACCCAGAGACTGAATTAAAAAATTATAACAAGAGACATGGAAACCAATTCCTTGTCACCACAGAGTAATGTGCTTTTCATATATGTTCACTATTCAAAACTTATCCAGGAAATTAATCAGGCCTTTCATGTTCTATTTTCTTCACTGCTTTATTTGCAGGTTAAGAAGACCACAGTCATTCGCAGGATAATCTTAGGCCCCCCATAATCAAATTTTGTTATGGAGACAGGCTAGCATTGTTAGGATTATGAGACTGTTGGGATGCACTGTGCTGTTTTCAAATGCCAGTGTCATTCTCCTCCTCTCTCCTGCCACTGTTGACAGCAACCACATGGAGAAGCTCTTCCCACAGTGCAAGATGGTCATCCCATTTCAAATTCCAGGCTGGACTTAGAACAGGATCAAAATTGTGTGTGCATACACATAGCTGCACAGCTACAAGGGGACTGGGTGGACACATTCCTGTATGTTCCTGCCTGTCCACCTGCCCACCTTCCCATGACTATATGAGAAAGATGAAGAAAGGTTTAAAGAACTGTTTTCCCTTCTGCATTCTTGGGCCTTTCTAGTGATTTCTGCAAGAATCCTTGAGCTACTATTCTAACTCCCCTCCTTCTTCCACTGGCTTATACTTTACAATAGAGAAGTACAACTTTCACAGCTCGCTGCTCCTTGATGAAGAACAAGAGTTGGTGCTTTTCCAGGTTTCCACCTGTAGGGGAGAATGAACAGGGAAGTCTTCTTGCCTCAGTCACAGGGGGTAGACACAAACCATCCTGTGTATTTTCCACCCACAGAAATTAATTGTCTGATCACTTTTCTGCTTGTCAGGTTTTGGTTTAGCTGGTGTGCACAGGGAAGAAATCTGAATTACTGGATTCCTATTGGCAAAGTAATTATCATCAGACTTCTGTGGTCTCCAAGAGTCTCAGTTGTCTACTGAGTCTCTACTAAGTCTCTACTAAGTCTAAGGCATCTTTTGACTTTTGCAAGATTGTTAATTCAGAACTAGCAATTCCACAGCCATTTCAATATAAAACTGATTAACAAAAAGTCATGCAGATACACACCTTCCAGAGTACTGCTACCCTGTTTAACCATAAAAAGAAGTTTGATAAATCTTTAGCTTTGTTTCAGTGGTTGCTTTACATCAATTTAAAGCCCACTAAATGCTAAAACTACTTCCAAGAACCTACACTCTGAATTGATCTAAATTTACTACTTTGATTTTCCTTGCCATCTGTCAAATTATAGACTTTCATTCCATGTGTATTGCCAGATAATAGTCACTAAATAGAAAGAAATATTTCAGAGCTGACACTGCTACCTCCAAAAGTCAAATAAACCTACATGCAAGTAAGTTAAAAAAGGAGAAGTGAAGCAGCTTTGATTAAACTCAGAAGGAATCTAAACATATTCAGGAATGATTGGCAAATGGTATTATTTGCATGAATAAGACACATTCAGAGGATAACAGAGGAGGATAACAGAAATCTGACATAACTGGTCTTACACCAGAGGCAATAAACTGAGGGAGGGCAGAGTGTAGATAAAGTAATTGTATCTGGTAGCACCCCAGATCTGGAGTACCCACTCCCAGTAGCAGCTGAAAGTTATCATTTGTAAGTAGGCATTTTCAACTGTTTCAAATTTTCTGAGAGTAACTGGACTCAAACTTAGGAGTTCAACTTACCTTTGAAAAAAAAAAAAAAGACTGTGGATAAATGTTAGAAGTGTAATCTCCTTAATATGAATTCTGATGCAAGAAAAATGTGGGAATTTATAAATGCACCAAAAGTATTGCATTTTTATGTGACTTGCTACCCTCAGAGTAAGAGATTGTGAAAAATAGATTGAATGCTCTCTTGTACATTTTAGAACAATTTTTTAAAGTTTATTCCAGTAAAATTTTATTGTGTGCTTTTTGTTGTATTTCCCTGTCCCTTTTAAATTTGGAATACAATTTCAATTGATCTTAGTATAACACATTTTTAAATCAAAAGTAGCATAAAGGATCAGAACAATTGTCTCCTTTAACAGGTAGCGTATTTGGAAACACATCAATACTCTAGAAAAATGCATATTATTATTTCTATCAAACATGAAAAATGTATCACTTCCTCTAGCTCACTTATGTTCCACAAGAAACAACAATAGACATTTGGAGTCTGTCAAATCTTAGATCATTAATAAATGAGCGCCAAATGATAAACAGAACCTTTCACTGTTCTATTGCTGAAGATTACTGCAGGGTAAATACTAACAGGAAACCGAGCAATGTTAAACATACAGCTTAATGGATACATTATTTACAACCTGCAAATAAATCCAAAATTCCCACTGAGCTAAAAAATTATGTTATGAACTAAAGGGCATGTGTAAAAAAAAAATTTGCTCTGAAACACAAATTATATGGAAATATTCTAAGATAAACTAATTTTTGATATTTAGTTGCAGAAATGTCAAAGGAATTCAGAGTTGTCTTTAGCTGTACAACTAAATCTTTTGATTTGTTGATGCTGCTGCGGTAGAGATGTATGACAATCAGGAAGAGAAATGCTATTTGGGAAGGATAGAAGACCTAAAATTTCAGCAGAATTTTGGTGGAGAGAAGGAAATTTCCCAGATCAGAATGTGTTCAGAAGAGTGTCCCTGCTATAGTCATGCCTACAGAGTGACAGATCCCACAAGAATTTATCTTTTAGAAAAGGAAGACAACAAAATATCTTTTGACACCACATTTAAATATAGCCAGCTGGAGGATCATGCATTTAGGAATCTTACCTAAAGGATTCATGAAAGCAGTGACAATAAGAAGCATCTCAGAGAATCAATACAAAGTTAGACCTACCATATCTTCATCTTATCATAAATAGGAAAACAAGCAGAAATACATGTTTAGAAAAAGATATTTGAGGGAATTTTTTCCTTTGTTCAGCACAGAAGTGAAACTATTAGTAATCTAATAGTAGTAAGCCCTTGTATTGTCAAAAGTCTGTTGAAAACATGCCTCATCCTGAAAGTAGCTCAGTACCACTGAGTTATCTGCTTCTTATATGTAAATCAAAATTACTTTTATAAAAAAACAGATAGGAAACAGATCAAGGAGATACCATGCTTCCAAAATAACTTTTAATGCCTTAATTTCTTTGCTCCGTGCACTAACATTTTTTCCTGGGCAATGAGGACGTGATTCTAACTAGGAACTGCTCTGCTCACAGGGATTTTGAGTCCTCACCCACCACACTGGTTGCACCCAGTATTGCTTCGGGTAGGTTGCAATGCAACTTGTCCCCCATCCAAAGAGATAACACCACTGTGGAAGCACTTTGTTAAACACAATGTCACTATAGTCTCTCTCTCTCTCTCTCTGTCTCTCTGTGACCATCTTAATGCTCTGATTTCCTTAGGGGAGGTTACCTATGCTTTTTGATGCCAGAGAGGGACTCCATTGTAAATAGTAAGTGTTAAGGTAAAATGCATACTCAGGAACCGGTCACAGGTTGAGAAGAATTGGTAGTGTACTCCTGGATTTTGCAGAAATGGTGGCAGAAGATTGTATAAAATGTCAAGAGGATTGCATTCAGATTCCTGGACAGTTTCTTCTACTGGAACTTGCATTTAGGGCTCTTCCTTAGAGGAAGAAGGGGAGGCAGCAGGGTAAGCTCTGTTACTGATGGATGGAAGATAAGCAAATAATCATCACTCCACCAAAGACTAGACTTGGAAATAAGGGAGTATTAATGAATCTACTTCTAACTCAGCTGTTCCTTCTTAACACCTCCCCTGAATATACAAATAAAGTCCTTCCCCCATCCAGGACGACTGCTTTGGATTGGACAGGACCTTAAAGATCATTTCGTTCCAACCACCCTGCTGTGGGTAGGGACATCTTCCACTAGACCAGGTTGCTTAGAGGCTCAAGGAAAGGAAAGATCCTGGGAAAAGGAGTCACCTCTCTGAGCTTCATGGGCAAAATCCTAGTTCTGTAGACCAGGATTTTCATAGATTTACGTGTAAGAAAAGTCTTGTTACTCTATTCCAGAGTCCTCGCAATGTCACATTGTCATTTTCTGATGTAAAGATGATTAAAAAAACCATCTAAATGACCTCTGGAAAATAAATATATTAATAGCAACAGCTTGTCTTCCCTGCAAGAGCCAGGCTTAATTCCAATATAAGGGAATATGATAAAGTTTGATTTCTTAACAGCCCAGAGACACGAACAGGGTTGTGTGTCTTCAGGACTATGTGTTCACCACACTAAAAAATTTCTATGAGTAAAGTTCAAAAATATAGAACAGATAGAACTTTTCTGATTGTTTTGCTGCCAAAATCTCAGACAGTTTTATGATCAAAATTAATGATATGTGTATCATTCAATCCAATATCATTCCTTTCTCAAATACAAACATTAACAGACAATCATAACAAATTCCCACAAAGTTATTTTTTCAGTATAGAGAAGAGGCAGAGAGAGTGGATGTCACTAATCCATCATTATCATTCTTATTCCTTGCATGGTTAGCACTGTGCTTTCAGCATTTACATTCAGCCATTCATCTGAGGTTTCTACCATTTTCTGACTCTTTTTCTGCCTGGTCCTTGTGTTGCCACTTACTCCTGGACTATTGTTGGATTACCTGGCTGTACAGACTAAGTTATCAAACTCAACATGCCTAAAACCATACAGAAAAAGAGGAGCACCAGGAGGTCCTTACCAGTCATCTCTGGCAGGAATTTCAAGCTTTTCTTTGTTCAAAACATCTTCTTAGCCCAGTGACCACTGAAAGAAGCAAAACAGCCTACAGATCATAAAATATATATGTGAATTTTCAAATCAGCTTGCTAAAAGGTAAAAAAAAAATCTCAAGTGCTTCTCTGCTTGATCACTTTGTACCTTTCTTTACTGCTGCACAGGTGCAGGGCTTAGGAGCGCAGATAGAGCAAAGAGTGAATCCTAGCTTAAAATCACCTTATTTTGGGTTTTAATTTTTCTTCTTAATGTGAAGATGGTGGTATATTAGGAGGCAGTGACATAATTAGTGAAAATCATACCAATTTTATCAAGTTTCCATTAGTCCTCTAATGTATATTCCCTTCTGCCATCCCTATTATATACTTATTTCTATAATTCCAGGAAAAAGAACATGCTAGATCCTCCCACGTGAAAAACTTTTTAAAACCAATGGATTAACACACAATGGTAGGTGTTCCTCAGCAGCCAAAGGAAAACAAAAACAAAAACAAAAAAACCAAACAAACAAAAAACAGAATAAGAAATAAAAAAAGGAAGGAGAAAAAGGCCTAAACTCTGTCACCAAGGGTGGTGCCTCCACATTGTTCCACCCTTCATAGACTCAGGGCCCCTCCACTTTCTCACATAGTTTTCCAGAACAGTCTCCTCTCAGGGTGACTAACATGAACTTTACGAGTAAGAATTCACAGTCTTCTCAAGAATTACTGCAAAACCTTTTACATGAAATGCCCAAATGCCTTGCAAATATGTATTCACTAAATTCCATTGCAGTCAGTGACATTATATTATCACCATCTGAGAAAGAGGTAGGTTGAAATAAGGAGAAGGTAAGTGACCTTCCTAAAGTTATAACAGAAGCCAGTGGTATATTTTAAATATCCTTGATGTTCTCTGATAAGAGCAATACATTTTCTTAGCCCACCTGTAATTTTGGTGCTCAGATTGTTCATGGTTCAATGAACATCCAAATTACCAGAGTACTAAAGAAAAAATGGCCTCAGATACTGTATAAGTCCATCATGAGCAACCTGTTCAGACTAACATCAGTCCAGTCACAAAAAATTGCTCATGTCAGCCTGGTACTAGTAGAAAGACTGATATTCAGTGCCAGTCACTATTTGGCAGAGGCCTTTAGTTCCATGCTATAATTTCAGGCATCTGCAGAAAGAAAGAGTAAAAACCATCTCTACTTCTATATATTCTTCAGATCAGCACATTTGCAAATGGGGGAAAAAAAAAAAGAAACCACAGCAAATGCCATGTGTTTTATAAACCTCAAAAGCTTTTTCTACATGCATTCTGCACACCAAAGCACTCACTAAATCTGGCCCATCAGGAAGAATTCACTTGAGGGACTGTCTTGTTGATTTCTGTCAGGAACCAAGGAAAGCAATTTTCCAGAGAAGATGCATGAAAGACCCACGCATTTCTTACCAATATTTGACTGAGGACTGAGCTGCAGAAAGAGAGACAATGGGAAGTCATCCCCTTACACCTACCACCCAGCCAAGAAAGTGACAGTCTCTCAGCATAATCAGATCATCAGACTGCTCTGCAGTGTGGCCAGCCTTTGTTTCCTTTATGTGCTTGTTCATTACTTATCTGTGTTGAAAATCAAAGCTTAATGGGTGACACCCATTTTTAATGAATCAGTGTGACAGACAGAAGGGACATGATCATTACTGCCATCCCAATATATGCAAACATTGCTTTTGTTCAGCTGCCCTTTCCACATCACTTGATCAAATGGGACATGTTTCTTGTGGATCATACGCCCAACCAATTTATAAACATCAGCCGTTCCAGACCAGGAGGTTTTCTTTGTATTGTACATAGCCCTTTATTCCCCTCCTGTAATAATAACGATCTGCTTTCTTTAAATAAATAATAAATAAATAGAAACAGGGTGAACTGAGCCTAGTGAAAGGTTTAAAGATGATAGAGCTTGTTTCTGCCTTTACTCTACTTCTGCAAATTATTATGCTGCAGCTACAAGGAGAACATAAGCCATTATGACCTGCAGCATTTCTCCAGGGATACAGTACAAAAGTGGTCTATCAGGAATGCAATCAATTCCAGAGATGACTGCTTCCTGCACGCTTCCAAGCTGCTGCTTTATAAAACAGCTCCCCATAAAAGGAGCAGGAAATGCATGACATCGTTTAGCAACCAGTCATTAGATCTTAATGGAAGAGGATTAAAACAAAAAAAAAAAGCCATGCTTACAGACCTTTCTGAACATTACCACAGCCTTTGAGAGGAGGAATTGGTGACACATTGGTAGAGCCTTAACCCTTTCCTTTTACCTTCAGAGATGGAAACATCCCACAATCAAATAAAAATCTTATTAGAAAGATAAGTCAAACAAAAATCAAACCTCTGAATGAAAGTGGGGTCAGAGGTTAGATTTCTCCATTTTTACCTAAAAACCCCTGAGGGAAATGGAAACGTGCTCCCTAATCTTGATTTCTCTGACCTGTCTTTACTCAGGTGTTGTACCATGGCATTTCTTGTGTTTTAACAGTTGCTTCATTTCTAGCTGCCTACATGAAAGTGCATGTGCACTCCCTCTTGCATATGCTTAAGATACAGCAAGAGCAAACCAAATAATCTCTGAAATTATGTTCCTACTGATTTATTGTGAGGACATTTTTTATACTGAAAACACCTGGTGCACAGTATCATGTGCATTGATAACAATTATGGCATAGCTTTTTTCAAGAGCAAAGCAAGTATTTACAGCTACAGCAGAATGCTGGAGTCATTCTTATCACAATCAAAAGATAACTTGAACAGTAGAATATATCCATCTCTTGAGGTTTAGCTCTCTCTAAATCACCCCCAGAAGGTTCTATGAATCCTTCTCCCCTCTACAAGTTTTAAAACTGACAACTGCATGGTGCTGATAACCAATATCTGTATAAATGCTTTTTCCACTATATGCTAAATTATATAGCTAAAAATAAGCTACAGATCATCTATCTTTAAAAAGCATATTACGTGTCTCTTAATGATTACATATCTCTTAAATGACAAGTATTTTCACTGTACTAAGCCAGAAGCCAGAGCAGAGGTGTGTTCTTTTTTGGCAACTTTTCTGTCTCTCACACCACACAAGCACCTGGGAGCCAGAGCACTGCCCAGCATGCAGATGACCTGGTGCCTGACAGAGCTCCGTGGTCACACCTTGCCATCCCACAGCCTGAGGTCATTGCCAGCAAAGTGCAGTTACAGGAATTCAAGGAGCTCAGCTGGTAGGAAACATCTTATAGTACTGTAAGAATTGTTAACTCACAAGGTTTGTCTGACTCACATTAAATATTTACTGCTGTTCGTTACTTTAATTGTTCAGCTGTAATAAAAAGTATTCCCTGTAGCCATGCCACCCCAGGCTGTGATCCAGCCGTGCTCCACACCCAAGGTAATTCAAGCAAGCCAGCAAATGCTGTCTCCTGCCATCTGCAAAGCGGTGTGGCATGGACAGTTGTCTAACACTGGGAGCAGCTGCCACTCCATGACCAGCACCTCATCCAGAAGCAGCAGTTGGGAAAAGGTGTAGCTGAAAGCACTGTATGCTGGGTGAAACTAAAAAAGCATTTCAGACCTTTTCTGACTATTAGATCAAGGAAGATGCCTTCTCCCAAAGCACAAAACTTTAATTCATCGCTCTAAGCCAATTGATCTTCATTTGACTCAGAGTTTGACAATCCTCTTTTGGTTTTGGCACAGCATCACCTGACTATACTTCTCTAAGGACAATGTTTCAAATCTCCTGCTATTGCAATCAGACATTTCATTCCTCATGTTATAAGTGTCAAATATAGTATTGCTGTTTACTGCCAAAAATTGAAATTGGGTGTTCAACCCAAAGATAGATTTATTTCACTACTATACAAAAACATTCATATATATAAGAAAAGAACCTGTCTTCATGCCAGAAAATTATATAAACATCAAGACAAATAAACTTTAGCTCTCGCTCAGCTATCTCTCTTCCTTTTTTCTAACTGCACATTTAACACACCCAGCTATTTTTTTTACACTTAAATTATGCAATGTTGCAATAGTAAAACTTAAATCAAAATGAACATAAAATATCAAGAGGAAATTGTGGCTGCTTCAAATTAATACCCTTTATTATTGCAGTCATTTAGAGTTCAGGTAGCCTGTGATGCTGAAAATAATCTAAATGACTCATTTAAAGCTTCTTTAGAAAAACACACTTTAATTTAACATGCACGGGTTTTTAAGAAGCATCTCTAGTATGGAAATCACCAGCACCAGCCACAAATGTAAAATTCAGACCTAATTGTCTATTCAAAGATCATTTTTACAGTACTTCTTTTATATACATATATATTTATTTATTTATTATATAGAAACAAAACATAATAAAAGAAAGAACAAAACACTGCCTCAGAGCAAGGACTAACCTTGAACAGTGTTGTGCCTCTAGCAGTGGTCACAAGGGGACATGCAGGGAAGAGAAAGAAAAGGGAACATAGGGGATCTACCCACTTTTAGCCACAGAGATTTTCCAATTCTGGCACAACTGGTAACCCAGTTAGCAGATGTTGACAGATCTCTCTCCCAAGCATTTGTCCAGTCTGCTTTCACACTCACCTGAAGTTCACCCATATGAAACATCCTTTGACAAGGAGCTTCACAGGTTCACTGCATGCCACACAGTGAACTATTGTTGTCCTTTCCTTTGTTTTAAACCTGATCCAAATTAATGCAGTACCTAATTCTATGGGACCTGTATCTGAAAAATACAATAACCAGTTGATCTCAAGCATTTCTCTCCATACCTCTCAGAATTGTGGGGACCTCTCTCACACTTTCAAATCATTTATATTTCAGGCTGAAGCATTTACCTCAGCTATTCACATTGTACGGTAGATAATAGAAGTGCATTTGTAAAACAAAATTATTGATGCAGAGTCTCCAGCACCCTCAGCAGGCTCTTTTTTTCCAATTAGTATAAAATTGGTCCTGCAGATTGTATAGTCAGTAGCAGTTGGATTGCACTGGGCATGTTCCAGAATTGCACTGGCATGTTCCAGCATGGGCTGGTTTTCTTTCCAAATGGAATTTGATTCAGGTGCTCCATGACTGTCCTCTGTTTGAACCAAAGTGCAGTAAGTGAGGATAATTTGAAGATTCATTTCAAAACCACATGCCTGATCTTAACTAAAACTGGCAGATATACCTTGGTTTTCCTTACACAGAAGCTGCTCCATAACACTGAATTGTCCTTGTCACTATGCACTGAACCTTTTCCCCTTTAAGGACATCCTTTTTGAAGATGGGAGAACCAGAACTGCACACAGACATCAAGGTGTGGGAAAACCGGAAATGTATTTGCTTTCATAATGATGTCTTCTGTTTTCTCCTTTATTCCTTTCCTAATATTTCTATTTGTTTTCTTTTCATACTGTTACTGAACACTAAGCTGACAATATCATGGTCCTCAAGATCTCATTCCTGAGTGGTAATGGTCTCTCAAAATACAGCATTTTATATGTCAAGTCAATATTATTTTTCCCTGTCTGTAATGCTATACATTTATCCATGTATCTCATTTTTGACACACGTGTGAAATCTAAGAATTGATAGAAACATCTCACACAGCACAAAAGTCAATTAATCAGCCTGTTATGTCCCACAATATTCTTTCAAGGTAAGGAAGCATTATTAAGTCCACTTAAACACTGTTATATGGATTTTCCAAGGGATAAACCCACTTGGAAAAGCAAACTCAGACAAGGGGGGAGCTCTTCATCAGTGGAGCAATGAATTCCCTCTCAATTTTTGGTACTTTTAGTAGATTAAAAACTTTCCACAACTAGAAAGGAATCCTTGAAAACCATTCTGGTACAGTTTCCTCCAGCACAGCTCCTCCAGTTAATATGCAATTTGGGACCACTAGTATCACCTAAATAACATATTATAACCTTGGGTTATCATGTCAGAAAAGAGCATCCAAAAGTTAATTATGCTTTTGAATTGCCTGGCTGTTCCTCACCACTTGCCAGGAGTGATCTTAGGAAGGACATTCAGGTGCTCCAGGCAGCAGCATTCTCTGGTCATAGTAACTCAAGTTCAAGTAAGCACAGTTAAGCTCCCTCTTTTTCACACCAATATTAAAGGTTTCTAAATTTAATACAGAGCTGTTGAATTTTAAGAATTTTAATGCATAACACCAGATGATAGGCTCTAGAAAGAGAATTCTTGAAAACAGAAAAGAAAACATATTAAAGAGACATTTAGCTCAGATCTAAATTCTGGCAGGACATAACAGACAGCTTAGTCAGCCAATACATCAGACTTTTTATGGGAACAGCTTAGCTAAAAAAAACCCTCACATTTTAATTTCAGATTTTCAATTGCTTGGTCCAAAAACTTACATTGTAGCTTTTTTTTCTCTCTTAGGGAAAGATTGAGAGATATGAATCAGAATCAGAACAGAGACCCTTAAGAAGGAGAATATTAATCTGAAAATCATTAGATTAAATATACTAAATGTATTCTGTTATATGAAATATATTTATTGTATAATTTAAATATTTTTAATATATGCATCATATTGATGCCTCCTGGCTTTATTCTATTGGCATTCCCCCAGGTTGCATATTCTTCATAAAAATGAAACGTGGAGAGCTTTTCGAAAATGAAAGCTTAGATTTTCCTAACTCTAGTTTAGGTTTTGCAAAGGAGCCTTTTGAGGCAAATGCCCTCATGCTTGGTTTTTCTCAGGGTAAGGACTTTTTACCCTGTGTGATGAAAGCTGATCCAGTGCAGTGTGGATGACAAACATTAAGGTGTGCAGGTCTACAGCACTGTGGTTTTAGTGCATGTATATTTGAGCTTCCTTCTCTCTGTCCCAGACAAGTGTCTTTGCTTTTCAGCTGAAAGGTTTGTACCTTCCTCTGTAAGAAAGAAAACCCATGCAAAACAAGACTGAGCAATCCCTTGGATTGCACAAGGCAGAAACCCTTTGGGCATCAGTGAAATTCTCAAAGCAACTGAATTATGGGGGAAATCAAAGCAATATCTCATTATCTGCTGAGCCCTTCCTGCCCAGTCCCCTCCAACCTGTGCTCCAGCCGGAGGGGGGCTGAGCAGGACCAGACAAGATCTGTTCAAGGGCTTTGCCCTGTGAACCCTGCAGGTACATCAGTACAAGCTGTCAGTGCAGATGAAGTCACAGCAGGATAAAGAGAGCTAAGCCAGCAAGGATTATGTCTGTGACCATACTAAAATGGGCTAGATGCTGTAAAGGCGCCTTTGTGTGAGATTCAGAAGTCATCCTCATCAGTAAGGCAATATCAATTCAACTACTGAACCCTAAGCCTCTAGGGTTATGTCCTCAAAAAATGTGTAAGAGAGTTCTGAAGGTTCAAGTCTGCATCCATACCTGAAGTCTTTTCTTTGAAGGAGTACTTGTGGGTATTTCCTTAGAGAAGGATCTTCCCCAGATCCTTGGTACGATGGTACCTTGTCTGGCACAATGATTTCTTGACCTGGAGAGGTGTGTTCCATTATGAATCTCTCATTTTTCACTAAAGAAATGTGATTAATGTAATGCTAAGACACCACTAATTCAGAAAGGCTTCTCATCTCATGTATTTTTTTTCCAGTCTGTTGATTGAAGATATTTTGTATCCTTAACTTTTAGACTAAAGTAGTGATTAAAACAATTGAAGTGAAAATATATTGGCTATTTTTGTTGTCTGTAGGGATAATATAATCCATTTAGCCTTTCATAAAACCACATACAGAGAATAACAGAATTTTAGGAAGTATATTAATTAACAGGTATATCTTTGACTGTACCTACAATATATACCACTGTATATCCAAGTATATAATACCTGGATGAACTCCAGAGAATACATGGGAAAAACCTATACACTAGAGCCAGTATATGATGGGGAATCCTCTTAAAAGGTCACTGGCATGGAATTAAAATTGTTAAAGGAGGTTTTACTATACTCCATAGGTGTGCTTTGAAGAAGGTTCCATTATATTCAATTACTATTCATTTATTAAGTACATGAACTGTAAAGCTCTAATTAAAAACCTTTTTCTTTCCTTCTTTGTAACCAGTAGGAAACTTAAATATATTTACTCTGAAAAAAAGAAAAAAAAAAAAAGGAAAAAAAGTGATAGAAAGATTAACTACAAAAACGGTAACCCAAACCTTCTGGCCTTCTTTGCTTTGATGTCCAAGTAACCATGGTCTCCCTGGCTTTCTGAGATGAGGCAGCAGATGATGCACATTCCAAAGCCCTTAGATTGCTTGTCTTCTGAATGAACACACCTTGGTGTGTCCCACAGGCAGGTACTGCTTACTCACACACTCTGTCCCTTCTGTTTCTGGCAGGACAAGGTCCCAGTGCAGGAATCCCAGAGAGAAAAGAGGAATGCAGAAAAGGAAGAATGGCTTTATTTGACCAACCAGGCTTCTGACACTTGACTCAGAGAGCCTTTCTCAGGGCATGGGAAGGGCTGGCAAAGCACAGTGCTGGGAATGGGTCTGGCAAGGGGGGTTCTGCTCCTCAGATACATTAGAGAAGCTAAGGAATAACTGCTGTATTGCGTTGAGCTTTCATCATTCTGTGGGTGAAGTGCAGCCCTTACTGGTGACCCGGTGGCCAGACTGTGCAAACCCCAAGAGCCTTTCCTTGTATAAGGCGCTTTATCCTCTGGCCCTGTACCAGAGCATTTAAGAATTTAGATAGTCCTCCAGATGTTACAGCATCAGTAAAAGGCTTTGCCAGCTGGATTGAAACAAAAATACTGCAAACTTGCCCCGGGAGAGTGAAATATGCCTCTCTCTAGGTAGCTTGCTACTTTGTACTTAAAAGCCTGTCACCTCTGCTACTTAGGCTTTGATAGCCACTCATAGAAATAATAGATAGTCACAGGTATTTGAAATAGCGCTGATTATACCTTCTGATTACCTTGCAACTAATAGCTAATCTGAGACAGTACTGGTCATCTCATCCTTCCAATGCTTTCCCACGTATTAATGAGTGGCCAGCCTTCCTTAGGACAAAAGAACATCCTAAACATTGCCAGCACTCTCCAAATTAATAATACATCCAGGCCTTTATTTTAATGTTATGCACCTACCAGGGTCCCATTTGTGATAACTCAGCAGACCAGGACTGAAACCATAGGGATGCACTGTTTTAACACAGACTTCTACAACCTCCCTGCTGTGGCACTTCTTGCTGAGATAGAGGCAGATTCAGGCTGGATCAGGGCTGTGGTGTTTAGGGCAGCCACAGTCCATATGCCCCATACAACCCAGTGTGACTGACAGTGCCAAAACATCAGTCCCTGCCCCAGTGGTGCTGCAACTGGGCCAAGTTCCAGGCCCCACAGCGTTGCCCAGCCACAGAAATAGATTTTTGAAAGAGCTGTTGGTATTCAATAGCAAAAGGAATTTTGCCCATTTACTCAATATATTTTTATGGAACAGAAAATTCCACCTCTCATCTCCTTTAATCAACCTACAAAGTCTTACAGTGTGTATATCTGTATGTAAATTACTGTGGTCAGTTGATTTTTCCATAAGGATTTCCTAGACACAGTTTATTTTAGATAACCATTTGCAATAGAGATCTTCTGTTCTGCTTAATCTTTTTTAAATTTCCTCTGCCTGTGTGATGGAAACAAGTCCATGAGCAAGGACAAGTAATTTTTTTTGCCTGTTGCATCCAGTGCTGTAATTGTGACAGGTTGCAGCTTCATCAAATTCCTCCCACAGCAGCTACTTCTGCTCAGCCTCCAGCAGGGATCCAGACCAACCTGCAGGTACTTTCACACATGAATAAACTTCCACCAGAGGCTGATGCTTTAATGAACTCTATGTGCAATTCAGACAAATTCTGGTCTACCCTCATTTTTATCCACTTAAATATGTTTTAGCCTGTCAAGTGAACAGAAAGAGGAAGCCATTACTTTTGTAAATGTAACAAGAAAAGTGTCAGTTCCATTATTTACACCTGAGTTGGGCAAGGTAGAGGATAATGTGTGGTAGAGACCAATTCAGCATGGAATGGACTAAACAACCCACTGAACTCCATTTCATGAGCAATTTTCTGAATTTCATTTCATTTTCCTGCATCAATAAGTTCGGTTATTAAGGCACAGACCCCTGCCATGCCTCTGAAAGGCCTCAGCACTGCTTTATACAGCAATTTTACTTCCCCAACACTGAAAGAATCCTATTTTCTTCATGTTGAGGATATGTTCAATCTAACTGAAAACATCTGTGCCCAACAGTTTAAACAATGGCAGAAACCCTGCTCCCCAGCTCTGTCTTCAAGGAGTTCCCACGGTCACATGCTAAGAGGACACTCCTTCTCAAAGGAGTTCTAAAGGCCAAGAATATGATTTTCATATCTGTAATTTTCAAAGTCCAAACAACTTCAATAGGAGTTGGCTAAATCACCGCACAATTATTTGAGAATTCAGTGCTTGTCTTTTTTGTTACTTTATGGGGTTATAGAAAAAATCTTAAAACTTTACACAGTCCAAAGGAGAAATTTAATCTTGCAGAGTTTCATTTCTGCTAATTGCTAAAGCCAAAAGGAAGTCTGTCAAAGGCTAATAATTCCCCAGCATCTTCTGAGATGTGAACATACATTGTCAAATAAGATTACACATTATATTTGTCCTTTAGAGGGCATTCTGTGAATAAGGAGTATGCTCTGGGTAACACTGAGGGTCAGACCCACTCTGGTGTATATTTCCATATTTGCACTTAGGCTAATGAAAATGCATGAGTTACACCACTTGCAGACATTACTCCATCTTTAAATGTTTATTCTAAAAGCCTGAACTGACCTAAATCTTTTCAAATGGATCTATATGACTTCTCAATAGATTTACACATAGCTTACAACTGCTATTTTCTTGTATATCTTACTTGTTTGATAAAGAAGTGGAGTCACCCAAAAGGAATGGTTGTTGCCCACTGTCCCACAGACTTCACTGGTAGGAATTGTTTCATATCTGACTTCTCTTTTCCTAGGTCTAGTGATGTAGGTATATTTAAATAAGGAGTTCTAGAAACCAAAAGCTCATCAGCTATATGCAAACTAATTAATTTCAGGGGTATTATCAGACTGTCACTCCATAAGAATAAAAAATTAATTTGAAATAACTATGTATAACTAATTACCAGTCATATCTGGTTCATTCAAAAGAACAAATTATTGGCTGATAATCGAAAAAATATCAGCAGGTCTGTAGCACCTTACTAAATCTTGCACTTAGTCCTTCACTAAAGGTGACTTTTGGCATGGATTCCCTGAAAGCTTTCCAGGTTGGTGATTTTATTACATAGACATGGTTTTGGAAAACAGAATTGTAAAGACAGTCGGACTGGAAGAAAGATCCATGGATGTAAAACATGAAATATGAGATAAACTTTTAAAGAATCAACCAGCTTGGATCAGAGAGACGTAAGTACAGCTAAAGAAGAAAGTCCAAAATATATTGGGAGATTATAATGTAACAAGAGGGGAAACGTCCTCTTTAAAGTTTAGGCTGGTAAAAGAAAATATGGGGTTGCCTACCAAGAAAGACAGAAAGATCATAGAATAAAGAACTCCAAAGGCTCTCCAGCAAACCTTCAACCTCAAAGCAGGACCCAGACACTACATGCAGTCATTTAAAACATGGACAAATGGTAGGAATACTCCCAAGAGCAAAATACAGAATAAACTTTGCATTATCTCTCATTAACGTGTTTAAACCTGTGAAATGTGGTTTTTGAGGTTATTTGAATGTCTAAGGTTGATATTAAGCATGTGCCAGTGTGTTGACAGATGGCATTAAACATGAGATTAGAAGAATTCCTGTCCCCAGTCTGAAAAGTTGCATAATTCTGAGCTGTTGGGTTGATGTAACAAAATGTGTAAAATTACCCATAAGATTAACTCTCCCCTGTGCAGCAGTGACTTCCAGAATGACAAAGGGGTACAAAAAAAGCTGAATTTCTGCATATCTTCTGGGACTCCGAAAAGGCTGCACCATCACTTGTGCCTTCCAATGAAACTCCAAACCAGTTATTCACAGAATCGGCAGCTCCCTGATCATTGTAATTGTGCACTGCTCTCAGAAGCATAGAAGACTTCTCCTCAGTATATTATTTTTCAGAATATTTGCCACAAAAAAGACAGATTGCTATAAGTGCCACTTTTTCTAGTAATAAAAGCCTCTAATTCTTACAACTCTCAGAATTTCCAGTGTTTGATAGTTTTGAATCTCTGACTTCCCAGTACATTCTAAGCATCCATCCCACTTTCTGCAATATTTAAAAATCAAATCTCACTAGTGGAGACAATTTTAAAATGCAGAGTGTTTATTTAAAAAGCAGTCTTGTATCTATGGGACAGAGGCATCTGGGTTCCTTCAAGCACACCTATTTTCCTAAAACCTCAAAGAGAATCAGAAGAAATAATGCAAGAGTTTCCAGTAATGCAGGAAACAATTTTCCACCTTTTCTGAGAATCCAGTTACTAAACAAGGAGGGATAAAACAAAGATTTATAGGATTAAAAGATGAGCATCATGCAAAGAAGGAGCAATCAAAAATATGTGTATTCAGCAGAACCAAGACAAATTTCATAGCCTTCCTAATCTAGGGAAAATTAATTCAAAATTCAAATTGGATTATGCGTATGCATGTGTATCCATCTGTGTGTTTGTGTTGTGTGTGAGGCCAGCCATGCCTCCCTCATCTACTCCACATCTGTTTTTCCTCTCCGGGATTCTATTTATCAAAGTGTGGCTGAACCACACTTTGAGAACCTTGATAACTTCCATCTACTGCTATCCAGTTAGTTACCTCTGTGTTGGTTAAATGCAAAAACATGCAAGCCCCAAACCTTTTGGCTGAGCAGGTGTGTGGTTCCTCAGACTGGCTGTTTATCTCTCAGTAGCATAAAAGGGACACTTTGTCAATTTGACATGCATTTCACCGTGAGCACATGCAAACCTGTCCCAGAAACCAACCACAAAACGAATGGATGAGGTAGAGTCTTCTCAGTTGGGAGTTTTTTCATTTCACTTTGGTATAATCTCAGCTGACGAATGTCTGGGCCCTGAGAGCAGGTATAGACTTAATAAAGTCAGAAAGGAGGCAGATCTGAGTGAGCAGAAGTGGCAAGTCTGTTCTCAGTAGCAGAATTAGGCATGGACAGCACAAGAGCAACCTGAACAGACACATCCACCTCTCAGGGGGCTGCCTAAACCTCACCAGCAGCAGCTGAAGCAATAGTCCCTCTGCCTGATCAAACCATACAAGAGAAAAAACATTTAAACAGTTTGTCTGACTTGACAAAGGACAACTGATAAACTCAGCAAGCTACAAACATCAGATTTTTCTAAGTGACAACTCTTGGTTGCAGCACATCCCTGTGCAAGAACTTGCTCCACAGGAAGAAACTCAGTGCAAAGATGGAGAACTCTTATCTCTGTTTCCAAAACTTAGGAGTACAACTAAAGATTTTAAAGGAACAGCTTTGAAGAATTCTATACTCCTATAAATAATATTTGCAGCTGCCTTTAGCCTTTGACAAAATGCCAGCAACAGCAAATATACTTCCTTCTTCACTAGCCTATCTGTAGAGACAGCACACCTGTGTTACTCATGTGCAGCCTTCCAGTCACCAGCAATTTTTGCTTCCTCAGTCTGTAGGAGAATGACTACAATAGCAGGAGGTAATTGAGACAGAGTAGTCAAAGAGAAAATGAAAATGTGTAAAACAACGTTAAGCATAACAGTTAAGCACATACTTTGCTCAACGTATATGAAGAAACTCCTTTGAGATTTCCTAAAGCTCGAAAAATCTTTAACTCCACTTTATACTAGACAGTAGAGTATGAGAATAACAACTTTTATCTGTGATCCTACCTTCTCTTTGTCAACTGAAACAAGCTGAGATTTAATCTCTCTCTGACTCCTTTTTCTCAGATGTTGTTTATTTGGCTGAGATTATGTGAAAACCAACACAAATGTGAATTTTATCACCCTTTCATTGGAAGTGCCAGCAAATTATTCCATCTTAGTGTCCACAGTCCTGAGCCCATCAGTAGTAAATCTCCCTTTCTACTGAAATCGCCTTTTAGTAGGAATCTCATAACTCCTGAGGAACATAAGTTATGAGAAAGCTCAAATCTGTGGTAAGAGAAGGTATCTGAGACCTCTTGTATGGCTGTCACAGGGAATCAGTAATGGTGTATTGATCTAAATCAAGTGCTGCAGGAGAATTGTGGATGTGTTCCCAGTAGCTGATGCTCTCATTGTAGCAAGTTTTGCTTTCTGGGAAACTAGAGGATATTAGGTCTGTATTTGTATTTGCAAGCTTGGAAATTTCTGGAAGGTCAGCTTTACTCCTTGTCATGCTTTCAAATGCAGTCCAGGTTCATCCCAGGCTCACTTTAAATTTAATTAGGATTTTGGTAACATTAAGTTTCTGCCAGAAGCAGTGATTAGAGTAGTGCAGAATCAGCCTTTGCAAGTGCATCTCTGTCATTGTGGTTAGAAAGGGATGGCTATATTCCTAAAATTAATATCCCAGAAACCAAAGTTAGACAAAGCAAGTCTGTCCTCTGGTTTCATAGCAGCCACAAGTATTTAACTGAACCACTAGCAGCATTCCTGATGACAATACTCCTAGCGCTGCGCAGCCTGACTGGCTCAAGGCTCTCTTTCCAGTTCAAATTTCCAGATTTTGCACAAATCCTGTGATGCCCTTCTCTAAACTTTCATGTCACAATCCACAAAGGGACACTGGCCTCTGTGTTTTTAATAGAGGCCACTCAGCCCCCCTCATCTGGCAGAGTAGGTGTGCTATGCATGGAGAAAAAGAGGGGTTTTAGTCCCCAGAGAGAGACTAATTTATAGAAAGAAAGATGTCAGGGAAGCTTGAGTTACATTTCAGTTAGGGTACAGAAAATAAAGTTCTGTATAGTGCCATCCAACACTTTAACCAGGGCGATACAGAATAACACTCTTGTCTTCAATGCCTATTTCCAAGTTCAGGACATATGCAGGAAATTCCTCTTTCTCCTTCTCTCTTCTAGCAGAAGAGCTGATACCAGCATGTGAGCTTTATTCTTCTGAGGAATCCTTATCAGAGATGCTTTCCCTGCTAAACCCAGGGGAAATCCAAGAGCAATTCAATTTGTGAAAGCAAATGGGGTCACCCATCCGCTGACAATCAGGTGATTGTTTGACAAACAAACTTGATGGGATTGTTTGACAGGGCATTGGGAATACCTGTGTACCCCAAAGCATCACAGCTGAGATTTTCTAGAGGACAGTGAAGTTTGTCCTGGTTCCAGCCAGGACAAGGTTAATTTTTGTAAACCCAGAGTTTATTCTGTACAATCTCACCTCATTTTCTGGGCACAGGAGAAGGTGCCCCTTCCAGGTCAGGGTAGTGTGGTGGTAATTTGTGTATTGCCATTTTCCATATGGTGAGCCTTTCACATGTGAATTGTTTGCTTTTCTCATACACCCTTTTATTATTATTGTTGCTGTTACTGTTCATTTCTTGTTTCATTGCTGTTTCCAGTAATCTGTTCTTATCTCAACCCATGATTTTACCTTTTGTGCCTCCAATTCTGCTCTCCAACCCTCCACAGGGGGAGAGGAGGAGGGCAGGGAGAGTGAACAAGCAACACATGGTTGGGAGCGTTTCAGTGGGAACACTGAATTGGGAAACACCTTTCCTAAACCACAACAAATACTTACCTTCAAGTATTTCACAGATGGTTGATTGGCTCTTCTTCATAAATGAATTCAGACTTCACAACATATTGTCTTGATATAAGGACAACATCTAAAGATTCAAAGACAGTAATTAGTAAAAGAGGTTGTCTGAAATAATTTATGTGAGTAATGTTCTTTACTTAAGTTCAAGGTCCTTTGAGTATAGTCCTGATAAATACAAAACACATGCATAATACTATAAACATTTTAAAAATATCTACTTAAGCAATACTAGGAGTCTGATACAAACATAAATGTGAAAAATAAATAATATCATATTTAGGATCTTGGTTCTGTTCCTTTCTGACATCCATATTCATATTGCTGTGGGTTATCCTTGAGAATTTAAAACCAAATATTCTGAGAACTTTGAGGACAGGGTAGAATTTAAGATTCTATGAGTCATATACTTATGATTTTCATCATTTTCTGTAGTATAAACCTATACTCATGCTTTCTTTCATCATAGTTTTCAGGTTCTAACACACTGTCTTTTTTCAAAGCTTCCTTCTCGTTACAGAGATTATGGCCATTTGTCAGCCTCTGCTCAGAGGATGAATTACTCTCCATGGGAATGATGAGGAGCAGTGGCCAGCACATGGTTGTTAATAACAAGGCTACAGCACTAAGAGAGAGAGAAACCTTCTTTTAACAGCACTTTGTAAATAAATATCCAGAAATAGGCATCTCTAAAATGTCCAGTATGACAAACTGAAACAGAGTCTTAAAATGCACTGGGTAAATGCTGCTGATACACACATTTTAAAAGAGGAAAGATGTTAACAAGAGGTAGAGCATTTTAGAGAACATGGATGGATTTTGCTTGCTGGAGAGCACAAAGTCTAACAAAAAGAGGTCCAAAGCTCTTGTAGTTGTGGCATGAAAGACAGTTAGAACACAATGATCTTGATTTGTTCAGTTCATTTCTTTTTATACCAGTCAGGACAGGTAGTTGTGCCTGTAGAAATAAGGGCCAGACCATTACAGACTCCCCACCTCCAGTACCTTCAGCCATTACTGTGAGCAAAAAAAGGGTTTATTCTTCCTAATGAATTGTTAGAAAATTTTTCAAAGTCAAAACCAGATCAAAAGTATCTGTAAATTGTTTCTCTTATCCTCACATTAACCTGTGAGCATTGAAGACAGAAGAACTATGGTCTCCACCTGTTACCCAAGCTACCTAGGGAGCGACTGTGCTGTCAGAGCATCATGCTAACCAAAAATAAGTAACTAAAGAAGAAGAATTTGCTCAAGAATTTTCCAAATTGTTAAAACCAGTGGGAAATGCTTCTTCAGAGAAATGCTCCAACAAGGAAAACCACTTATGCAAAAACATCAGAATTTTCTAGGGGAAATGTCACTTTAAGCTAGGAAAAAGACATGCAATTTTCTGTCAGGAGAATAAAAATTTTAGTTTTGTGATTGCCCACCCGGAGGGACTCTATCCATTAAACTCACTACTCATGAGAAGAAAGCAAATAGGTAAAAGCAACCCCTCATGAAGCTGCTACCTTCTGCAAATGTTGTTGTTTCTCACATAGATATTAAGGCCCTAGGTTTTCTTCCACATTAGCCTACTTTTGTAACAGTTTTTTTTTAATTATTATTATTCTTGTTTCAAATAAAAGTTTTCTAGATTAACAGGTTTTTGTAAAATCTTAAAATCCATGCTGAGTCAGTACAGCAATATCTTGCAGGAGAACAGCTTTAGGAAATGATCTGCTATTACAGAAAGCATGGTAAATTAGTTTTTTCTGAATGCCTTCCAGGGTCTGTTCAAAAGCCTCTGGTTACTGGGTAATTCAGAGATGACAGTATTTCCACCCACATGGATTTGCACCAATGTGAAAGGTTAATTTTCATATAAATTACACAGGAAATGGAATGTCACCCCCAGAGCTAAGGAAAAGGTAAGTAAAAGAAAATGCAGATGAATGGAATCATCTGAGAGAAAATAAAGGACAGAATTGAAGTAGAATGTTTCAGTTCGTAAAAATGCTGTAGAGATCACAAGACTTATCTCTCCCCTGCAGAATTTCTCTTCTACACCAACATCAAGGTCCAGATTTCAGTTCCCATAATTTACCTTTTTCCAAGAGGAAAGCCCAATTTCCTGAGCATATTTTGATTTCTTTGTACATACTCGTGAATGGATTGCTACATAACTTATGAAAGTATAGTAGAATGTAGCACATTTTCTGTTCCATCTACAGCAAAATGGTGGCATGATTTTTGTAATGAAAGCCAGCCTGTCCATGGCCTTAAATACTTAGCCTTTGAAGTGAAATTCAAAGAGGAGGAAAGTAGATTGTGATATTTATCGTCTTCAACTTGGTACATCCACAACAGAAATGTATCACAGATCACTCTGCAGAAGATGTCATTCCTTTCTTTAAGAGCGAAAATCTTTACTTCCAAGATCCTGAAACTTAGTACTTTGAATGTAGAAAGAAAATAGAGTCCCAGACACTAGTATATTTGCAATCAAAAGCTACCCCCAAAGAAAGAATTGAGATAAAAGCCTCTGCGAGGCAGGAGGAAGAAATGGGAGTAAGGGAATTAAGAAGCAGTGAATAGCAAACATCTGCAAGAAAACTGCTGATTTGTGGCTGAGCAACTTCTCCTACTGAGCCAGATGGTTCATTAGCAAAAAAGCATGGGTAGATGCCAAAGCAGCTTTAACTCTGCAGTGACCAACACCTGAACCTACTGCTTCCAGGAGCAGTGCAGAGACAGGGCACTCCAGAGATGTGCCACATAGTTTCGTTAATGTTAAGGCTGGCAATATTGAATCATGGGCATCCACTGCAAATTCTAACCAGTAAATAGCCCCCCATACCTGCATGGAATCTGGGAGATAAGGCAGCAGATTATTTTTAAAGGTATAATAAATGTGTTGCTTTGTAACAGCATCTTATTGCCCTTTGCTGCTACCCATCATTTTATGACCTCTTCTCACCATCCACCAAGTTCCGGGGAAAATGACGTTTCCAGGGAAAGTGACGTTTGCACAATGTCCAATTTGTTCCATTTTCATTTCTCAAGGCACTAGATGTTCTCTTTCCATCTACACTTCTACCTTTGTCTCAGACACTAATATAAGCTATGATAAATGCTTGGTTATTGTGCTCAAGGCAGAGTCTTATGTTTCTCTTTGTAAATATAATACACGCTGAGGCCAAATTTTCAGTTGCTCTTTCCTATCATCTTAGTCACAACTGTGAGTGAATGAGTTTGTTTGAAAATCAGGCCCATCCAGGCTCATACAAATTCTATGTGACAATATTTGGGCATCTACTTTAGAGCAGACATGGAGTGGACAGAGAGATTGTTGCACTCTTTCACCTCAAAAACATCAGCACTCTAGGATTGCCCATTAAAGGAAGCTCTGAGAACACCTGGGTTTGTATCTCTGGGGCCATCTCTGTGGAAATCAGGTGATACTTCATGCCACTCTCACCAAATCTGTAAAATAAATCTGTATTTATTCCCAAGGCCACCTTGCAATGAAAAGGAAAAGAGCTGTGGAGTGAAGGACAATGGCACTAATTTGTAATTACAGCCCTTTGCCCAGGATGATGGGGTACATAAGCATCCATCAAAGACAAGTAAGGGCTTAGTAGATACTGAGTCAGGCTTGTAATTTCCCAACCAGCTGGCAAGGACACCTTTCCAATGGCTGAATACGCTTTCTCCCATGCTCATAGCTTTGTGCTTAAGGCTAATATTATATTTAAAAGTATACTTAGCATTATATCAATATAATGCAGTCCCTTCACCTTGCTGGAGACATCTGTCCAGAGTATATATAGCTTGAAAAATCTGGCACCATCAGCAGTGATGATGTTTTCTGTCTTTATTCTGGAAGTGGTGATGCCACTTCCAAGAACATATATACAAACAACCCAGTAAGGCTAGCCAAGGGAAAAAAAAAAAAAAAAAAAAAGTCTCTCTTTTTTTCTCATTTAAAATAAAGTCTCCATTGCCTCTGGACATTATTCCATCATGTACTTTCTGTGCCATTTGCCTAGAAACCCAAATGACAAAACCCACTTGCATTCTGCACACACTGCTCAGGGATTCATCTCAATCTTTCATCCTAACCAAATTCTAAAATCAGAAAAAACATCCTGATCACATTTAGTTGGTCTTCCCATTGTCTACTGAAAATCACAGCGTCATTTGAAAGTGTCTTCATACGCTCCTGATGGGGTCAAAGAAACTGAGTGCTAAAAAAAGTCTATAGCCACTGACCACCTGGCATTATATCTGAGCTCCAGGTGTTGAAAGGCTAAATTTCCTGCTGCCTTACCTTCACCCTTCTGGTCAGAGGGACACACTAAGGTCCCTTGATTAAAAAGTGTGGATACAGACATGGAAAATTAGAAGATTTAACACTTCATCAAATATGTCTGAAAACTGGATTCATATTTACCTGCCAGAAAGCCATCTGGGTTAAGGCATCACTACCTGCCCTCCCCTCAAGATTTGGGATTCCTTTGTCATTCCCTATTTTTACATCTCACTCAGCTCTTGTTTTTCACTAGCTGCTTCTCTGGGATTTGACCTTAATTCAAGGACAATTTTTGGGGTTTTTATGGAAGTGTCTAGATGTGAGAACAGATACCTTTGATTCATCCTCGAGAGAATACATCCTTAACTTCTGCACCACGTAATCCAAAGGTTTACAGTGTTGAATTGTCCTTTGATTTCCTATTTGCACTGCCTCTGATAGCTTGTGTGATTAGGCTCAGCTTGGGTTTAGAGAAAAGGTTTGCTTTTCTTCCCTCTCAATGCAAAAGCATTTCTTGCACCTGTGGCCTCTGTTTCAAAGTATTTCAGATGAATTCTTGCCATTTTTCAAACAGCCTGTACTCCAAACCTCCCTGTGATACTTGAGCTTTACTGGAATTCTGTTCCTTCCTCTGTCTATACTCTCAAGAAATTTCCTTTCTTCTTTCTCATCCCAGTCCTACACTGTAAAATACTGTGATGATTTGAGCCTGGCTGGATGCCAGACATCCAGCAGAGATACTCTACTCTGTCGCTCTCCTCCACAATGGGACAGGGGACAGAAAACAGAACAAAAAGTTCGTTAATTGAGACAAAGGCAGGGAGAGATCCCTTACCAATTACTCTCATGGGCATTACAGACTTGACTTGTGGAAATCAATTGAAACTATAACCAATCAAAATCAGAGCGAGATAGTGAAAGGTAAAATAAAATCTTAAAAATACCTTTCCTCCCAGCCCTTCCTCCTTCCTGTGCCTTGTAGGAGGCAGAGGGAGATGAGGATGGGAGTTATGGTCAGTTCATCACACACTGTTCCTCAGGGAGAGGAGTCCTTCCTCTGCTCCAGCATGAGGTCTTTCCCACAGGAGATAGCTCTCCATGAGCTCCTCCAGAGTCCTTGCCATAGGTTACAGTTCTTGACAAACTGCTCCAGAGGTGGTCCCTTTCCATAGGGTTCAGTTCTTCAAAAACAGGCTGCTCCAGGGTGGGTCCCCCATGGGGTTGCAAATGCTGCCAGGAAACCTGGTCTGGTCTGGGCTCATCTCTGCACAGGTCTGCAGGTCCCTGCCAGGAGCCTGCTTCAGCATATGCTTCCCATAGGGCCACAGCCTTCTTTCCCTAGCTCCAGCACGGATCTCCTCCACTGCAGGTGGATCTCTCTAGCCCCACTGACTTCCACATGTGCAGGGGCACAGCTGCTTCACCACGGGCTGCAGGGGAATATCAGCTTAGGTGCCTGGAGCACCTCCTCCCACTCCCTCTCCACTGACCTTGGTTTCTGCAGAGCTGTTCCTCTTACATATTGTAAATCCTTTCTCTGAGCACAATTACAGCTGCATAATAATTTTCTTTTCATTCTTAAATATGTTATCACAGAGGCATTACTGTGATTCCCAATTGGCTTGGCCTTGGTCAGTGATGGGTTTTGGAGCTGGCTGGCAGTGGCTTTGCCAGACATGGGGAAGCTTCTGGCAGCTTCTCACAGAAGCCATCCCTGTATCCCCCTTGCTACCAAAACCTGGCCACATAAGCCTTATACAAACCAAAATATTCTTGTTGACTGCAGATATTACAACCTTGCTGCTGCCTCCTATACAAGGAGTAGGGTGTCAATAAATGAAATAGTAGTTGTGGTTTAGTTAAGAACTGGTCTATTACATCCTCTGATACATGTCTGAAACAATCTACCCTCTGAGAGAGGGTAGATTGCATGATACGTTATGCATGAAACTGGCATTCTTGGCACTTCAAGAGTTGGACATTCTTTAAAAACAGTAGAGACCTCTTTTCTTAGGCATGATACAGTTAGTGCATCAATCAGTAAACATTTCTTTGTGCAATCAAACTGAGAAAAGAGCTTAGTTTTGCTATTTATATTTTAGGATGGTACACAGCATAATTTATTAGGATTTGCATTCGTGGTTGCGTATATGACAACTGATTTGCAGCTCTGAACCCTCAGTACACACCTAAAGATAATCACCAGTAACTGTCTTGTTATTGTTCCCCTGCATGTCAAGGATGTTTATTCATGGGCCTCTGGCTGTCTTCCCATCACTTTGGCCCTGCTCTCAAGTCACTAGATCTGAGTCTGTGTCTTCACCTCTGTTTCCCACTGTCATTATAGAATAACCATTTGTATTGCCTCCCATCATCACTGAGCTTTGATCAAAACTAAACTCACTGCCTAGAGCTGTCATTGATTTTATGTGCTGGAGACAAAAGGCTATGGAAGAGCGGCTCTCTGGGACCCTATTTTTGTGCCATGCTTCACGACTTTGATATTTCAAACACATCTGTATAACTTTGGCTCTCTGGCCCTCCAGTCCTCATCTATGCTTTCACCCTTTCAAAATACTTTCCATTAGCTTCATGCCACAATCTGTTTCACAGCTTCTCACTTTTACTTCACTGCAGCCAAAAGCTGAAGTTGCTAATCCTCTCCTGCTTCTTGCTCTTACATCAAGGAGCAGAGCAAAGACAGTCATTTCATGTTAAAATGCCATTACTACTGTTGTGAGGTTTTTCATTCCATCACTTTTAGAAATACAGGACACCTGATGCAGTAGTGGAACTGGTCACAGTAGAAGCACCCTAAGGACTGAGATGCCAGTGATACTGATGCAATCCTCCAATCTTACATTTAGGTTCAAATTTAATCTTTATCTCTCTCATAGGTAGAAGGAAAGAAAGAAGGACAAAATTCATTTCAATATGTAATTTTTTTTGGAAGATGTAACAGTGGAAAAATGCAGAGACAGTTTAAGAGACAAGTCTTTTATCTGCTCAATCAATATTAGCATAGTGATTTCATATCTAAAGTACAATTATTTCCTCTCTTTTAACCAGTAAATCAGATGGAAATTAATCTATTTACAATCAGTGTGCAAAATATTTCATCATTCCACGAAATTAATTACAAGTCCACATATCACAGCAAAGATAAATTCAACTGATTGAGAAACCAACCATGACACAAGAAGACTGAGCAGTGAGTAGATGAGTATGCAGAATCAGGCATACTTTGATCTACAGTATCTTTATCAATAGTACTATCAGAATACAGAGTTGAGATCCTGCTGGTGTGTAACACAGGTGTCTGGGTACCCAGTTTGGCTGTGTATAGTAGTCAACAGATATTTTCAGCAAAGTGTCTTTCACACATACCTATAGTGGCCTTCCACTGCACAGCACAACAACAGAGCTACTGGTAAAAGGAAATTTAATCCTATGTAACATTTATGATATACTGTATAGAGAGACTAACTGCAACTCTTCGCTGTTCCTGATACATTCACTGTACACAACAAAAAGAATATGGAGAAAAATGTCAGTCATGTCCAGACAGGTGTGTAAATTGTGGCCTTACAACTGTTAGCTGAATATAAGATTTAAATATAATGATTCCGGTGTGTTGTATTTCTCTTCGCTAAGAAGCCATTTTTGAGTAAATAACAAAGACAATTTTTTCGAAACTTTGCCAGGAGTTTTTTTGATGTATTTGATGACCAAACCCACTAGCCTAACATGTTGGTGGTTATGCTCTACAATAGAGCAATCCACCCCTGAAAGTGTCCAAGGCCAGGCTGGGTGGAGCTTCCGAGCAACTCGGTCTGATGGAAGTTTGGAAGCAGATAATCTTCAAGGTCCCTTCCAAGCAAAACCATTCGAAGGTTCCATGAATGTCAGTGGACAAATTCAAGCACAAATTCAGTGGATCTTTTTGTAACAGCAGTCTCCATCTGCAAGAACAATTTTTCTGGTAGCAGCAGAATTTACACAAATATTCAGACAAAATTAAACTTTTCTAAGGATCAACTTCAGAGGCAAAAATAGTTATCTTTAAATAATCTCAGAGTAAAAAGCGAAAGTATCTAAAACTGGAGCCCAGAAGAGATTCCACAGAAGGAATAAGGGCATAACTTTCTCTTTAAATCTGATGAAAACTGTAAGCAAATAACATCACCTCTCAGTTTCACAGACAGGCAGATTCAGCCAATCCACCTGAAAATATGATAAGATTCTAAGAGTAGCTGGACAACTCTCATTGGTACTGAAAACCTGAGTTTCTAAAAGGCTTTGTCACTGAACAAAAGGAGATCTGTCCTTTAGTCTGACAAAATCAACAAGACTGACAACACCCCTACCAGCATAGATGTCACAACCCATTTTAGAGTGGAGACTACAGGCAGATTTAATATTCTCATGAAATACCACATGTTTTGACCCATCTTGCTTTGCTAAAGACACATGATGAAGAAATAGAGTCTTTAGCATTATGAAACATTGGAGCAATACAGGTGATCAGGAAGTCACTGTCCACCTTTATTCAAATTCATTTTTTCTTCAAGACTCTCAGTGGGAATGTCAGTCATATTACCAGTTTCAAAGGACAACTTGCTATATTGTTCAACAAGTTGGCTTTTTGAGGAGACATATTTCAATTTTTGTAATGTCCTGTCGCATTGTATGAAGCCAAGATGGCAGATGGCCTCACAGTTATATTGCTGTTACATTCCCATACTCACAGAATCAGTTTTGTTTAACCAAGATGCTTATATTCTTTGCTCATAATAGCTATCTTGGGCTAGTTTTGTCTTACTATTCACGTTTCATTCCCCTTATTCTTACGCTGCCAGTGTGACAGTCTGAGTGTGGCTGTCAGTGAACTGCCTTCATGACTCATATTTTTGCACCTGCACACAGGACAGCATGAAGTCGGTCCCACATGGTGCATGGAAAAACCAAAATTTTGTCTCGCTCAATTTCACATGCTTTTGGAAAGACTGTTCTCATTAAAATATATTTCCTAGTTAAAACATATTTTCTTAGTTTAGGAAATAAAAATTCTTTAATTGTCAGGTCCTAATTGTTCTAAAATTTTCTGTGATATAAATGTTCTTGCAACAATTTGTAATGATATTTGGAATTTCATGTATCAGAAAACAGCTAGAGGTAAGAGGTAAAATATCTCCTAATTATTTATACCTAAAGCAAAGCAAAAACATTAAGAATGTATTATTTTTAAAAGAAGTAAAAATGCTTGTGTGTTTGAGACAAAGAAAAGGCACATCAGTGATCCCACCTTCTCGTCCAGATCTTAGTGATTCTTTCAAATGCTGCTTTAGTCAGGTTGTTTGTGCAGTGTGACAGGGACTCATTCCCTGCAGGGGCATTGGCAACCCTCAGCAGTCACCTGTTCTGTGTGAAGGGTGATGACAGCTAAATGTTGGTATCTGTGAAAGCTGGCAAGAGCTACAAAAGCCTAACCAGCAGGCAGTGTTGACTGACATCCAAATTCTACCACTCCCTAGGGACTGTAAAATATGGGAAGTGCTATGAGCAGGTGAATCCTTTCATTCATGGTTCTCAAACTTACATCATCTTCAGGTAGTTTTGCTCCAAGATCAAGGCAAAAAATCATCCTTGATGGATTTAAAGTTAAATAGCCATTATATAAAATGCAAAAGCCATCAAAAGAGCTAGCACTGAAATTTCAGTCTGCTTTTAACCAGCCAAGTGTCTTAATTATGGCCAAAGAACCTGATTTGTTCTGGAAACTCAGAAAAAGTACAGTGGTTTTATGAGGACCACCAAAAATTTTGGATGTAGGTGCTGAATTTGTGAATTATATTCTGACTCTTTGAGGAAAATAAGAAAAAAGAAAAAAAAAAACAAATCCAAGATCTACATAACTAGTTAAAAGATTATTATTCTTAAAACGGGTTTAGTGACCTACACTATGTGTTTTTGTTGCTGTATCAGTGCTAACTATTTCTGTCAGTGCTGTACTATTTTCTTTCTCATGCCACTTAGAGATGCACAGTGTTATGCAGTGCATTGCCTGTTTTAATATGTTGCTCCACAGACTGACTCATTAGCTAATCATGTGTGCAGACAACCAGAAACATTCTTGAAAGGATTTTGGCTCTTTGATTTTTTTTCCCTCCAAACAAAAATTACAATTTTTCCACTCCACTCATCCAGTGCTCTAAATGTTAAGTTATATATAATGTTTCTCACAGGGACTGAGACATTAGCTGGTATTCACAGGCTCCTAAAGCCATTTCTAAGAGATCTTGAGAGTAAAGTCGAGCATCCTTGTCTTAGTTTCATTCTATATATTCACATTTAAATGCAAGAGAATCCATCCTGCTGAACTGAGGCTCAGAGATGGAAAGGGAGGAGATGCCCCAAGCACCAGAGCAGGAATTCTCCTGCAGGCCATGGAGGAGACTGTGGTAGAGCAGGTTGCTCCCCTGCAGCCCATGGAGGACCACAGTGGAGCAAATATTCATTCACACTGCAGCCTCCAGAGGACACCATGGGTTCTTCAGATTCTCTCACTCTTCCCTGGCTTACAGCCACACATGGATAGCTGTAAGGTACCGAACTTCTGTTTCCACACACCACAATACATTTTGATTATATTTTTTTTCCTGATTATATTATTCAATTCTTCCACATTCTGTTTTCTTTTTCACTGGTGGAAAAGATAAGAAATACAAGTATATTACGGTCTCACAGGCATTTTTACAGGAACAAGTGCCTATATAATTTCTGTATTCATAAATTAATAATAAGTGTTCAGGCACACTTCAGGCTGCTGAGCTTTCTAGCACTAGTAGTATGTCGCTCTTTAGCACCAAAAAATTATCATGTAGGTTAACAAAAATAAATCAATTTTAACTAAACCGTCTTTTTAGAACAAATTTTAACATTTACAATTTTCTAGATCTCACATGAAGCAGTCTGTAGGAATCTGTGCAAAATCGAGCCATTTGTCATGAAATTGCTATCAACTTTATCAATACAACCTTTCAGTAATCTATAGATCATCAAAAGGATGGGGTTAATCAGAGCAATATTTACAGAATTTTCAGATTTGTGAAGAGTCTTTAAATGGTTTTCATCCTAATTCAAGGTGGGTGGGAGCAAATTTCTGAAATTTCAGCATCTCCTGTAGGGCAGGATTTCAGTGCTTTGACCAAGTTTTTGACTTGACATTTCCCAGCTCCACCACTGTATTATAGTGTGCATTGAGGCTAAAGGCTATAAGCATTTGAAAAGTATTCAGGAAATGCCATTGCTCTTCTAGGATATATTTAGAATGTTTTTTGTCAAAATTAATACTTCTACAAGAAGGTAAGTGACACTGTGTATTAGAGGTTAGAGAGAATGACAGTATGTGGGGTTTTCTGTCTAAGAATGGCAAAAACAGGTTAGTAACAGAACCATAGAACAAGCTGTTGGATAAATTCCTTTAGGGAGGTTCTTTGTGGTGCTGTGATTCACATTAATGCAGAGACTCTTTCCATTGTCCTGTCAATAATGCATTTCAGCACAGAGGCATGAATGTGAATTCGTTCAAAATCAAGCCTACGCCTTAAACATATAGGAATCCAAAAAGCCTGAAGTCAGAAAAAAACATGTTGCTAGGACCTTAGCAGAAATGGCTGTGAATCCTGCTTCTGGGAAATGCCCCTGGAGCTCATCAGTTAAACTCCCTGCTTCATGAAATATGGCAGTGGAAGGAGGTCTGTCCTTCTAACAGAGACATTCAGAAAATTTGTGCAGATGGAAACTGATAGCACTTCCCAGCTACCTTTCCACTACAGCCCTCCAAGAATAAGGAGCTATATGACTAGAGAACTGGGAGACAGTATACCAAAGAAATTAATTATACATGGCACCAGTTTCATGTCTTCTCACCTTACCACCAGGAGACTTGGACACACAACAGAAGATCTCAGTTCCTGCATCCTGCATGGTTTCTGGTAACAGCTCCCATCATGCTATGTTACATTAGGAGCACTTCTGTCTCATTCTCTCTCTTTGGTTTTTAGTTTAAATATGACTATAGAAGCACTTGAAGTGACCTAAAAAGGTGGGGTTAATGAAAATCATGCAGATACTGAATGTCAGAAGAATGGGTTGAGGATTTGCATGCATCATACTGGAGCCACTGCATACATTTCCATAACAGTAAGTGATGAATAATAAAACCTTCAAGTTTTATGTTTTTATCATGTCATCATCTCTGATTTAATATTCCTTTTGGTGCATTTTTTTTTCTTCCTTGTTCACAGTGCTCCTTCCTTCATTATTTAGTTCAAACAATAAGCCTTTCTCCACCTTTGGGAGTTTTATTTATACAATTTTCCCTTCCTGATGCAAAATAGAAATATGCATTAAGAAGCCATCCCAGAGGTGATTAGAGTCATTCATATGTAAAGTAAAAGAAGGACTCTCTGGGGAGGACTACTAAGCTCATATCCGTGCTTAAAAGCTTGGTTTTGTCTTTTTTTCCACTATTTTGCATACCTCCCCCCTCAAAAAAAGAAAACCTCACACATGCCGAAATAGATGACAAAAAAATTTATGGTGCTATTTGTTCTTAGGTCCTCAAGGTCCTAGAAAGTTGTTCTCTTTAGGGAATGGTGGTAATTTGTGTTTTAGCTCTTACCAGGCAGATGGTCAGTCCTTGGGACAACCTGATCCTGTAGTTGCTGAGTGCTGCAGAAGTGCTATGAAGTCTGATCCTTCCACTCTGAACCCAGACAATGTTCATCTTTTATTTCAAAGCAAACAGAACCAGGATTTATACTGGAGATTATTATCTCTGTTTTACAAATTAAGACTGTTGTAATAAAGCCTCAGAATAGGACACCGCTGCCTACCTTGCCTTTGGACAAAATTTTATGTTCTCCTATTAAACCCTGCAAAATGGAAATTGAAGGGGACCTGAATTGCACTTCGGTATCGCCTAGCTAGAGAGGCACCCAAATTTCTTTCAGCAAGATACTTTATTTTTTCTTTTTGTGGAGCCCAGGACATTTTTCAGTGAATGTGGTAAAAATGACTGTGTAACTTGGCCACTGTCAACTTGCTTTAAGATTCTGAGTATAATGCAGGGATTCCCCAGGGTGCTTTGGGTGCTTATTTTTCTAACAGAAAATTCCTCTTGTCTGGCTGTCTCTGACTAGGAACAGGCAGCCTATGTGTCAGTAATATTGAATTATTTAATACCCAACGTTTATACCTGCTTATCTCTTAGCATAATTCAGACACTTTGTGCTCAGTTCCACCACTGGAGCTTTTTTCAATGCATTTCCTTTGGTATTTACCTGCTGGATCAGATCTGAGCAGTTAAAAAGAAACATTCAAATATTTTGAGTTAGACTGAAACTGTTTAAATGCAGCCTTGCTGGAAGATTTTCAGTGTCCTTTAGAAGCCACCTTAGCCTTTGCAAACATATTCTCTTATTTAATTCTCAATACATATAGATACCCATGTTGTGAACTGATGAACGAGGTGTATTAGCCAAATGTGACTAATATATTTTAAATTAGTTTTAAGTCTGTAGTTATGACAGCTTCCAACAAAGGCTAAGAAAATTATGACAGATGCCAAATATAAAAAGAACTGGAGACTAAAGAAAGACAAAATTAATACACATTTTTATAAGTGACATTTGAATTATTTACATATTAAGAATTTATTTAATATATAATTTTACCTTCCCTAAGGATTTTGCTCAATCTTTCCAAAAGGAAGAATTTTGACTTCTTCTATTTAAAAGAGCTAAGCTAAAAACTAAATCCCTTGCTGAAGTGTTCTGTCTAATCTATTTGACCTACTTTATGTTTATTTAAAAACAAACAAAACACCCTAAAATGCTGTCAGTTAGGGATGACCTGAAATCTTGCAAGAAAAGAACAGTACAGGATCTACAGTCACTTGCACTCCTTTTTTTTTATCTTAGCTTAAATGAAAATTGGGGAATAATACGCCAGAAATTAACTTTTTGCCCTGACCAGAGTGCAAAATTCTCATTGAGGTTGGAATTTCAGCCCAGATGGCTTGGCCAAGAAACATATGTCAGTAGTGTGAACTGCAATTGTATATGATTTCACATCTTGACATTTAGCAGATTTAGAAAAAATTATTACAAGAAACATAGATACTTAAAGGATGAGCCTTACTAATACCACTATACCTATTTTCTGTTCCTGCTCTCCTGGATTATGTGGCAGTGCAGAAGGCAGCTCAGGCTGTATGCAAAACAGCAAATGCACCAGTACTGCACACTCCCTAACCCTCTTCGCCCAGTCCTGGGCATTTCACAACCAGATAAGAGTTAGTCCAAAGAAAAAACTCATGGAATGTATTCAGTGTGGACATCAGACGGCATCTCACCAGGCAGACCTAGCTCCCTCTGGACCACAGTGCTGGCTGGTGTAGACATGCCAGCAATCACATCAGGAGAAACAAAAGGCTTTGGAGTCCCTCAAGTGCTTCACCTAAGTGTCTGAGCCATCTTGCAATCGCATTTCAAAGCAGTAAATATTCATCACAATGAATTCAATCAATCAATGGTATACACTGCAAAGTGTTCTACAGGCAATTTCGGAAAGCAATTTTTATTGCAGTCTCCATTACAACTGCAAATAGAAACTTGTTCTTAATCTTTTCATAGCAGTCTCCCACTTGAGCTGTTATCATGAAGTATGTTTTCTGTCTTGAAGCACTGAGGACAGCATAGCACAGATGGGATGAGGCATACAAAATTATTTAGGAGTTGGATCCTATTACCAAACAGTTGCCATGTTAAAAATTAGCAGAAAGAGTGTAACAAGATTATTTTACAAAGAGGATGCAGAGGAAGATGAATTACTTCTAATGAGATTTACCCACTTTTTTATCCTTAGAGTTGAGACTTAAAACACCATAAAAATAATGCATAACCTTTAATTACACCGAAGAGTTATTTTTTCATAGAGTTCTGTAGAACTTCAGGAGACACCAAAGGGAGATATCCAAAGATTTCTCTATACAACACTCCATCAAACTTCAATTGGAAACATACTGTTATACCAAATTGATGATTGTTCTGCTCTCTGAAACATAATTTTTGAAGGAATTCCTAACACAATGGCCTTTTGCTTCCTAATGTCACTCATGAAGGGTGCTAGTTTAGGCTACAGCTGGCAACATAATTAGTTGATTAGGCAGAGTAATTCTGGAGCATTCACTGGTCTGATGCCAGTGATCTAAATAATGAAACATTTTGTCCCTCCAAATGAGAATGTTTTTCAAGCACATGCCAAAATCAAAAACATGTGGTTCTGCTGTGGCGATGTTCCAGAGATGCACCAATGCTTACAAGATGCACCTGGTACCTTGCACTGGCATGAAATTGGAGTTTAAATGATGATTCAGTACAAATTCTTGTGAATCAGATGACAGTCTGTATAGAAGGTATAAATATGCCTTACAGGACAAAAAGATAATATCCTATCACACTATATTTTAGCAAAGGGTCACCATCCTCTGTGGAAACAAATAAACTATAAAAATGTCATTGTAACTGGCAGATAAAGAAAATCTCTTTGTTTTAATTGACACAATAATTTTATATTTTTTTGTAGTAAAATTAAAGCAGCTGCGTATTTCCCCTCTCTCCCCTTCAATAGGGAATTGGTTCCCTAGAAATGCCAAGACAGAATTTTCTACAAAATCTAATCCTATCTGACAGATTCATTGGAAAAATTCATACTGGTTATGATAAAGAAGACTATTTTTGTATCTGTTTTCTCTTTCTCCATCAGTGATAGTGAATAAATAAGCTGAATAACATCTCCCAGCCCGCCAGCAGTAACAAGAGTTATTGATCCTAAAATAGAAAATTAAACTTTCTCAAATAAAAGATTTTCACTCCAGATATAACCTTTGCTTTGTTATTAACAGTTCTGGAGAAATGCATACAAGATTTTCTGGTAATCCATTGTTCCTATTTACCGATACATGAAAATTACCACAGATTTCTCCTCTGGGTTGTTAGTTTACTTCTACTGTTAACGTGAAAAAAGTGCCCATCTATGTATCAGTCTATATGATAAATAGTCAGTGTCCAATCAACAGTCCCTAATTAATTTTCGCAAAATTTCTCTGAGGTTTTGTTTATTTCATCTTATCATCAAAAATTAATCCAAGATAGAAAAAAGAGAATGAATGAAGGAAGATTTCAACACATTCAATAGTAAAGCTTCAATTGTAAGCTGCACCTTCCTAACACCATATATATTTCTTCCAATGCCCAAGAGAGGGCCAAGAGTTATTACCTCCCTTCTCATCAAATTTCCCATGAAAAATCAAGGGTGACCTATAAAATAAGAAAATTTTTGTCTTGCTTTGGAAGAAGTAAGTATTTTTCCTTGTTTTTCTGGCTAGCTATGAAAGATTAACTGCACTCATTGCTCTACACAAAAACACAAGAAGACTACTCCCAAAGTCCTTCTACAGAGAAATTTCTGACTAAAATACATGGATATGAACCAGGGAGGGAAATTAATTTTATGTCAGCAAGAAGTTTCCTGGCCTCCTACTATCTGGCAGCACCACATGTTCCCATTCTGCAAAATGATTCAACAACCCCCTGGAAGCACAGGAACAGCCTTTCCCTGCAAAGGGAAATGAAGGAGGCAGAATAACCTGGGTTGCTCTATAGAGCTATGAAAATCAAGATCCAATAGCAACACTAAGAGAAAGCCTGAACACAGATGGAAGCTGAACCTGAAAAGAGATAAGCCATAAGAAATCATAATGTTATTGACATCAAATGGAGAGGAAAAAGAAAACAGAAAGTCAGAAGTATTGATAAGCCCTTGAAAATGTTCCTTAAGAAGCTTGAAAGCAATCTTGAAAGCATTTGCATAGATTACACAGTGAAAATATTCCCAAAATACATGTAAAATAATGAAAAATACTAAGAACCCAAGCAGAATAAAGAAAAGATTTAATAAACAGGAAAGTGCAGCAGAAACCAAACTAAAAACAGCCAGCTCACATGATGAGAACTCAGCTTTTACTCAATCCCTGCCTTACCAATGGTGTTTTATTTGATATTTATGGGCTTATTGCTATAAAACTCCATGTAATAGCATATATCTATATTGCAGTTTGTGACTTACAGATAAAGATCCCTTGCCACAATGGTCTTGGAGGTGAAAAGAGATATCCTCTGACTGTATGAGGGCCTGGGAAGCATTTACACTGAAAATATTAATATATTGACAGTAGAGAGGAATGCTTGGTATGCCTGAAGGGGTTTGGGCAGGGGGTCTGGGGAGGAAAGGAGAGAGAGAAGTTATTCCTGAAAGACCTTGGATGGAAGGAAATATCCTGAAAATGCCACAACGACTTTAGGAGGAACAGGGCTAATTTACTGATGGTTTAGTAATTGTCAGGCTCTAGTGAAAGCCACAGAAAATCTTTAAAATCCCTATAAAAGGGGCCTGTTTTAAAGAGGTTGTCATTGCTGAAAAGAAAAATAATAGACTAATGGGACTAATTCTAAACCCAGCAGGTCAGGAGCTGAGGCCTTGCAGAACAGAAAGGGAAAGCAATCATGTCAGATGAAAGAGAACTTGTAAGGGGAGAATATTCTGCTGTGTACCGTCAAGCCAATTGTGGACTAATGCACTTCTCTCATTTTTGCCACTAATTTAAACAGGCTGAGCATTCAATCACTATTATTGTGTTATCTTTTCAGCTGAAGGTCGAACAAATGGGCACTGAAACCTTGTGACTTCTCCTGTACATGGAAAAAAAATCTCTGTGCTTACATTTGGTATGCAACATTGCATTTTGTAGCTGGAATGTTTACTCGTGAGTAGGACTGAAGGACATATCTGAGAAACGGTGAGCAGAAGATGCTTTGGTGGCAATTCCTATCCAAAGAGTAGGGACACAGATCATCCAGGTAAGGAAAGGCATGCTCCCTTCTCACAGAACTTCCCAGTATGAACACACGGGTCTGGGATGCCAGGCCAGGGCTGTGGTCATCAGGGAGCAGTTCTTGCTATTGTGGGTCCTATGATTATTTCTCATAAAACTGTATAAGGAAAACAACCTCTTTACAGGGCTTCTCCTTTATTTATGCAGTCCATGATGCAGATACTGAAGAAAAAAAATATACAAAGCAGAGTTATTAGGAGGAAACTTAGCATAATTCTATATGTCCAAAACAAGAGCTGTCTCTGTCCTCTAAGTTTCTTAAAGAATCATTCAATAATTTAGGTTGGAAGGAATTTAGGCCATCTAGGTGAACCTCCAAGAGTAGGGCTAGTTTCCAGTTTAATGAAGTTGCTCAAGGCTGTGTCCAAGAAAGTTTCAAGTATGTACAAGGATGGCAACTCACCTACCCTGCCAGGTAAATATTTCAGTATTTCACTTCCTCCTTATGTAGAAATATTTTCTTTCTGTCAGGAAGGTTTAACGTTTCTGTATTGGCAGTAAAAATTGCTAACTTTAGTCTTTTCAGTATGCCAAATAAAGATATTTAAACAAACAAATGCCCAGCTCTTTACTAGAACTTGTAGAGTAACCTGAAATACAATAATAAATTTTTAATACCATATGCCTTGCAAAAAAAAAAGGCAAAAAATTCAAGGACTCAGGATTTCTGAGTTATTACTTTCTCAATTTGAAAAATGGGAACAAAGATGAGATATAATAGCTTTCTACTCTTCTTTTTAAACTAAATTAATCTAAAAAAGAAAAACAAGCCTACAAAATATTTTCTTCAGATCCTTCCAAGAGGAAGACTTTGATGCAGCTCTATCTCAACACAGTACACACTAGTACAATAGGACACACACCACACTCCATCAGGACTCGCCAAACTGAAGTAGATTCAGGTAATATATTAGAAACTATTAAAGTCATAGTTACTTTTATATGTATCCTAGTGCCTTAAAAGACATAGTTCTACTACAGGCCATGCAGCACAAAACAGCACAGGTGTTTCTGTTAAATTTAAACAGTAACACAGAACCCTCATAAGCATGGACTGGTCAAGAGGGAAGAGAGTAGGAAAGAGGAGCTCAGATCTTCACCTCCCGACTTCTGTCCCAGCACTGGTCCAGCCAAATCGCAGTCCCAGCTGCCCTGGGCAGAGACCTGCAACAGAGAGAATGCAGCCTGCAGCGTGGTGTGCCTCCTTACCCCACATTACAGCAGCACAGACAGCAAGAAGCCCCTCAACACGCACACACTGCAATCACCTTTCCCTCCTCCTCCCCTGGGGCTGTGGGGATCTCAGAGCCAGATGCCACTTGTGTTCTCTTTTGTGGAGAACAAAATAGATGATAGGGCAGAGACAGCCCTGGCATGAGAAAGTGCTGCACAGAAACCAGTAACTATTGTGGATACATAGAAATGCCTTTCTCTCTGTTTGCTCTGGTTTTAACTAAGCAAACTACCCATGCCCAAATCGTGATAGTACTCAGGGCAACAACACAAGTCAATGCATAAAATGCCATTGTGCCTCTTGTCCAAAAACTGTGAGTGATTCGGCAACTGCCAAACAAGCCAAGAGTTCTGGGATTAAGTAACACAACATTTTTCTATGACTGTAACTATTTCTGTAACTCTATAACTACAGATGCTCCCTAAATGAATTTACACTGACTTGTAAAAATGCCACTAACAGTAAAACCATTACAGCTTTTAATAAAAAATTGAGATAATTAGTAATCTCCATGGTTAAAAAAGTAAACCCTTTACAGGCTGAAATACAGCAATCTTTCAGCTTCCAATCCCAATATGTTTTTACACCTGGATCTGCTAAAATGATTGTTCCTTTATCAAACTTTTGTTCTTTACCTAAAACTACCCTGAAGTCACTTTTTTTTCCTCCTCAGGGAGCTCAGTGGATTAGTCGGCTTTATTTTTTTTTAAGGAATGGGTCCTGTCCTTACAGCTGTTGATGTTTTCACCACTCCAAGTTTCCTCAAGGACATTTACATAACAGTTCTCTTGAACTGTGCTTGTTACTCCAGCAGCTGAAGCAGGGCACGCCATGGTAACCAGCCATAATTACCTCTGTGGTCTCTGACAGCGCTGCAAGAAACAGCCCCTGCTATGTCAATGGGATGAACACATTTACTGACAATCTCAGGGAGAAACCCGCAAATGATTGTAAAAACACACGTTATGGTCTTCCATCCTGAATTCAAAACCATACAAAACACTGACTGGACAAAGTGTTGTTTTTTTCACTGTTAAGGTTATATGCGTACATAAAGAGGTAACCTGGTTTTATCCTGTAAAATGAGTGATGCAATACAAGTCTAGGGCTACAATAGTGTAAAAGCAGACATCTTCATCCTTAAATGGTACTCATTTTTCTTTGCCTCTCTCAGTCACGCACAGATGCTGCTCAAAGACGTGCCACAGAGTGAATCAATGCACCATTGTGGTAGTGGGAGTGGGACTGGCACCTGAAAGCCTCATTTTGAAAAATGTGGATTGCTCCCAACATTTCTGAAAGGTGTAATAACTCCCCACCCAAGGCTACGAGGATCCTGGATGGTTCCGATTGCTGTAACTTGAATGTGTGTCATTCCCAACGCTTCCGCATTATAGAATTTACAAAGTATCTGCAGAAGGTTTCAAATTAACTCCAAATTTCAAAGTGATATCCAGGGGGTATTGCACTGAATTCATTAGGGTTTGCTTTGAAGAAAAGACCTTCAGGCATGAACCCCAGAATTTCTTAAGCCTGAGTGAAGCTTTCAGAAACCACTGCAAGCAGTTTAAAACAGTGATATGACAATGCTCTAACAGAAAACAGCGCTGTAAAGTGTAATCTTTTCTGAAAATTCAGACTAAATCCATGAAAATAACGTCTGCTGATTGCAGCTGGTCAGAGCTGTCATAAATGGCTTTATGATATTCAGTGAAGCAGCAAACTGCCTTTAAAAAAGTACCAAGAAAGCAGTGGAGCTGCTAAGCATGACAATTAATTGTTTCCACTTCAGTGAGATGAAGAAAACAAACACAGGAGACCCGTGGAAGATAAGCCTAGCATCCATCTTGGGAAGATAGCTTTTGGAATGCTGCTGCCAAAATCCTTCTGACACAAAACTCTTCAGAGAACAGCTCTGCAAGCCTTGGCCAAGGAGGTTGCTACCTCTACCTCCTGCTGGGGATCAGATCAAGTCCTGAGGGTTGGCTATGGTGCTCATCAACTGCAGTGGAAGAACTGTGGTGTAGCCAAGCCTCCCCTCCTCCCTGGCCCCTGTTTCTCCTTGCTCACAAACTCCTGTTGGGGCCAGGTCTGTTTCCAGTCCCTCAGGAGAGCCCAGAGAGCCGCTTTCCTGCAGCTAATCCACATTCCCTGCCCAGGCCTTGGCTCTTCGCACCAACGTCTACAGCCGGCAGGACTGAGCCCAAGCTTGTTCATGGTGTGCAACACTTTGGCTTGAAAGTTGGCACCCTAATGTGCAGAGGATTTCTGGCACATGTGAGTATGCATAGCTGAATCAGACTGCTATTCCGAGAAATTGGACCAATCTCATCCCGGCAAAGCTAGTGGTAATTTTCGTAATTAATGCATTAGGAGCAGTACTCAGGAGCTATGCTGAAATGTAATTTTCCATTAGCCTCCACAGGGCGGCGGTTTTACAATGTGACAATCATTTAAATATCACTTCATTGTAAAATTTACAGATTTAAGCTGTGTCATGGGTTCTGACATTTGATAAATTCATGATACTTTTTATTACATGTTCCTACCCAGGTGTTAATGTGCAAAATCTCATAAATGCAACAAAATATAATAAAACTTCTGACTTAAGATATTAATTAGGTGATTAAACTGTCACACAAGATTTGTTTGGCCTTTATAAATTAGTAACTCAATCCTCACAATTTATAAGCAGAACAAATAATAAAACAAAAGGCTTGGTTCACTGAAAAAAAACCACTAAGGTTTTGCGCAAGGCCAAAGCAGCCATGGAAAATTGATCTTCCACAGCTTACTCAGTCTTGAATAGACACTGTTTTGTAAACAATTTTTTATTGAGTGGAGCCAAAACTCATTATAGCTTAGACCATTAGAACAGTGTGTGTTTGCACTACTATTTCTAATGTCATCAACATCACATTTCAATCTCACCTATTACAGTGGAAAGAGCTCAAAGATGTATTTGCATTTTATCACCAGGGTAAAAGAAGGGGACTGTGCTAGATCCTTAGTAAGACGTGGGCTGTTGGAAAAGGAAAATGATTATGCAGTATTTCTCACAGGATGAACTGTGGGTAAAGAGCAGGTTCAAGGTAAAGCGAAGCAGCACTTTTTGTACAATGTACCACTGTGGAACTCATTATCATCGAACCCAAGGACAGCCAACACAAAAACTGCACTGGACAAATTTGGAGAACACACAGCATTCCATATGCTACCTAAGAAATCTCTTGACCAGTGATCACTGGAAGCTGGGAAGCCTTGAGCAGCCTAGACTATCCTTTCTTCAGAATTCAGCCTCACTCTGGGAAACAGGTTAGACCACAGACCTCCTGGGGAAGTTTTCTAACTTGAATTATGGTACATCCTTCTGTCCGTGCCCTTGGTTTGCCCTGTTAACATCCTGGTTAACACCAGAAAATATGAGAGCTACAGGGACATTTGATTTGAACTGGTATGGAAGACTTTATGCTGTGTTAATAAACAAAATTCTGTCACCTGATCCAAGATACATTAAAAGCAGCAGTCTTCAGTAGCTTCTCTGGTCATTGAACTGGTCTAGTTGATTTTGCCAGAAGTATCATAAAGAAATTCATCTTCAGCATACTCTACACAGCTGAATAATAATTGCATAGGGGCTGGGCAACCTGCATTTCACAGCTGGTACTATTTCTGATCCACGCAAGCTGTCACCAGCTGCTTACCCAGCTCTTGGCAGACACTTGATATGAAGTCACAGAGCTTCAACCCAGAGTTGCCACTTGTGATCTCCTTATCTGATCTACTTTTCACAGGCCATTATCTTTGTACTGAGCTCAATAACTTTCTGTTTGACTTAAATACATCTTCCAGCTTGACATCTTGTCTTAATTTGAAAATGAGAGATGGGGAACCCATCTATTCCCTTCATCATGTGCTTCAATGATTAATCACTCTTTCTGTTAAAAATGGGCACAGAATTTCTAATTTTAATTTTGCTGGTGACAGCTTCCAGCCATTGCTTCTGTAGTACTTGGAATTTTCTTATTGTGAATATGTTCACACATTTTAATGAGGTCATCTCTGAGTCTTGTTTTTAATTCACTGCCATGCCAATTCCTTTATTTCTCATGGGATGAGGTATTTCTTACAGCTCATGAATCATTTCAGTAGTTCTTTCCCTTGCCTTTTAAACCTTTGAACCATTTTAAAAATATGAATATTAACTGGATTCAATATTCCATTTCTCTGCAAAGAAGTAAGACATCTCCATGCTCCTATCAGGAATCTATTTTTTAATGGGCATTCTACTATTGACTGGAACATACAAACTGAATTTGTTTGGATGAAATAAAGTCATGTTAGAAGACTGACAGTTACTATATGAGTAATTGAACTTTCCTATATTCAAAGATTTTGTTGAGCATCCAAATTCCTGAGTAAAGATAGCAAATTTCTTAGTGAAACTTGTTGGCTGTCAAACTGTGGCCTTTCAAAAGTCAGATTACCACCTGATCTCAGTTTCCATAACTATAAAATTGGAACAAAAATATTGTTAACCCTGGCACACCAGGAAAAAAAAATGTTTGCTGTAATATTGTCAAAGCAATTCTGTTCTTCACCACTGTCGAAAATTTCAAAGAATTATGCCACATTAATGGGATTGCTCAAACTGGAGAAAAGAATGCTCCAGAGAAACATTACAGCAGCCTTCCAGTACCTACAAAAGAATAGGAGAGAGACTTTTTTAAAAGGGCATGACATGATAGGACAAGGTAGAACAGCTTTAAACTGTAGGAAGGTAGACTTAGATTAGGTACTTGAAAGAAATTCTTTACTGTGAGAGTGCTGAGGTTGCTGAGGATGCTCAGAGAAGTCATGGATGTTCCACCCCTGGAAGTATCAAAGGCCAGGCTGGATGGAGCTCTGAGCAACCTGGTCTAGTGGCCAGAAGAGGTGAGTTGGAACTAGATCATCTTTCAGCTCCATTGCAGCCCAAAACATTCTATAATTCTATGGAAAAAAAAAAAAATTATGAAACAGTTCTTTCTTCTCCATGGGTTATTTAAAGCAACTTCTTAGCCTGTAAAACCCCTGTATCTATAAGAAAAGCTTTTATCCTAGTGCTACAATGGTGAGATAGATGACTACTGAGATTTAAAAAAAAAAAAAAGGGCATGGGCTGTACTGTGTTAGTTCAAACCAACCGAATTTTGCAAACTTTTAGCTGATAATTATCATTTTAGAATCGCTGCTGCCATAATAGATGTTTAATAATGCAAATTTAAATGCATTACTAAATTTTAAAAAAGAGCTCTCTAAATGTGCATTATTTACTTTAGAAATTATTCCTTTTTAGTGATAGGCATACATGATTTCTCAGAAATTATGGATGCCACATTCCTTTTGCTATTCAGGATTCTTATCATCATTTCAGACAATTGAATTTCTTCCATTTGTAAAATCTATTTCCAGCAGAAGGACTGCAAGTAAAAAACCAATGACTGGAATCAGAACCATTTTGGCAATACAGTGAATGAGTATTTCACTCATCCATATCAATACCCAGGAATCAAAAAAAAAAAAATTAAAATGGTATTTACTTAGACTTAGAAATTAGAATTCAGCAATACCATAAAAAAACTCACAAGGGATAAGAATTCACTGTATTCATACAACGTATTTCTGTGAAATACACTTCAACATGGACCAATTTGATGCTCTGATTTTTGGAATTGCATTAAACAAATACAACCACATTAAATGTCTAAAGGCTGATTAACCATAGGGACTGAAGAAAGCAACAGTAACCGTAGCAACTTTATCCAAAGAGGTACTTTCTAGGCAGAATCTTCTTTAAATCAGATTGAAGCAGCATATTTTAGTAATCTAACAGGGACTAATAAACTGATGCTAGTAGATATGAAATTACTAATAAAATTTGTGATTTCATAAATAATTATTTATAGAATGACTCAGAGAAAAAGTAATAGTCCTTTCCAGACTTAAAAATTTATGAACTGCTGACACTCTATTGATTGGAGCATTTACTGTACTTTCAGTACGGCTAATTAACAAAACTGCTCACAAAATTAAACATAGTACTTAGCAGGATGACACTATGGCCCAGTTCTTTGCAAACACCTCCACAAACATTTTCATCCTCATGGAATGGCCTAAGGAGGAGTTGACTGCTCCTAGTGAAGCCAGAGTGTTCCACATTAACTTCAATTATCTTATGCTTACCTATACATGAATATAAAGCTGCCTAGAAGACATGCAAATTGCAGGATCTGACCCTAGATGAAACAACACTGCTAAAAATCTGATGTAAAAGAATACTTGGTTTGTTTCCTCTATCATTTACCTTTAAATCATTACTATAGCATGGAATATGTGGAAAAATAAATTTTTGTTATTTTTTCAAATAACATCAATTTGAATTTTAATATGTGCCAATGCAAAGGTATAGGTCCAGCAACAGGAAGTCTAACATAGCAGAGAACAACAACCTGGAAAGCAGAGTCTGAAAGGGATCTGTAGATCCCTGTGGAGAAATGGCATGAACTCTTAAAAGCATCTATATTATGACAAGATAAGCTAATATAATTTTTGAACATGTTAAAAAAAAGAGCAAAAACAAAGGGGAAGTTTTTGTCTGTTGATGAGGTCATTTCAGAATAATATGCTTCTACTACATTTTTTTTAAGGTTAAAAAACAAGGACAGAAATGGAATATGAAGAGTCACAAAGCTGCAACTTTAGATAATATCCTAAAGCAAGAAACTTCAAGGACCAAATCCTCTTAACTTTTCAGGAAAACAACTGAAAAGAGACTGAAAACTAAAACAGAAAAACAAAATCAGAAGACAGACTTAGAAGGCAGAGAAATTCAGCTGCTGAACTGGAAGTTTTCATCTAATGTGTTTTTCCATGTTCGGTTATTACAATGGCTGTGTACCATGGAGCCACTGACAAAGATGGACAGCTTTTTCCTCTCTTTTTTTCTTTTTCTGTCTAAAGTTCTTACATGACTTGAATCTAATAACATTTGACTGAATAGGAAATAAGAGGTAAGTCAGGAATTTTTCAGCATAAGAAAAGATAAAAGTGAGTTACAGCTTTAATTGGCCATTGAATTAGCTCATATGAATTAGCTCACGGTCTTTTCAAGTTCTGTGGCTTAATAAGACTCCCTTTTATTTCTTTATCTGAAGATTTACTGGAAAATTTTCATTTCATCTGAACCTAGTGATTACATTCAAACTTCAGACACTAAAAAAAAAATAGCTATGCAAAGCAAAAAACCATAAGTAGCATAAGCTGCTGGGAATGCAGGTTTTTTACCACCTTCCATAGGTCTGCAGGACAAAAACTGATAGGGAACATGGTGACATGGGATTGCACCAGACAGGCTTTGCAGGGCTGTTTTTTAAAAATAAGAAAAGACAAAAGGGGACAGACAGATATGCACCAGACAGCAGAATCATCACCAATGTTACAGAGGTGGAACTCAGGCGGTACACTAGATTTTGTAAGTTCAGTGCTCAACTAACAAACATAGGAGAAATTTATGCCATTCAAAAACTAAATTCCTATTGACCCCCATACCTACAGTGCCCACAAACAGACTCTAACAAAAAGCCACCTTGTGTACAACAATAATCAAAACAGAAGGTCAGTAGAGGAAAACATTCTTTATTCTCTGTCGTGAGTTACTATGCCTGTAACTCCCTACCTGCATAAACTCTTCTTGAAACACCATTTTTCTTGCATAAAGTAGCATTAAAGATGTTTAGTTAATCTCTGACCAGTCACAAGCTATTAATGCATTGCCACTTTTTTCCATGACACAAATTAAATATCTGCCTAAGCACTACTCATTTTTAGTGTACCTAACCACACTGCTCAGAGGCAGTGACTCTATGGGACATAGTTTGAAGTTTCCATGAGAGACAGAAACTCAAAAAAAACCCAAAATTCAAAAACTTCACTAACTTCTACCCTCAGCATAAAGTGCACTCATGAACCTTACACATTTAAAATAGGAATATAGCCATTAAAGTACCCATCACAAACCTGAAGCTCCATACTACCCAAATAAGCGACCCTGCCTAGAGACAGAAAGAAGCACATGGGTCATCAGTACACCTTTTAATCCCCCTCCTGGAAATCTACCCATACAAGGGTAGATTCCTGTATCTATGTTGCAGTCTTTAACTGCTATTTTTGCATAGGACCACTATGCTATATTCACCAAACGGTTAATCAATCCTTTGCTTTCACCTCACTGTGTGGCCTGTGCTTTGTTCACTGACCATTATTCAGTTGCCTTATGATGCCAGAAATATTAATTTCCGCCAGAGCTTCTCAATGCTGCTCATCACTTCAACAGCTGAGTGCTACACAAATTCAAATTAATTCACAAAAATTCCCAGCAGCAAAGAAAAGGTACCACTGCTGTTTAAAATACAGGGCAAGGAGGCACAAAATAATTAAAGGCAGAGGTATTCACTGATTGCAGATCTTATTTCTGAGGCATTACAGATGCAATTTTAAAGTATTTAAAAATATTTCAAACATACATATTGCAACATCACTTGCAGGTGTGATTGCTGAAAAAATTGGATTTAGGGCTCTAAAAGGGGTCATTAAAAATTAGATCATTAGAAACTATTACACCATTAGAGGTTCCACACAGAACTGCTTTAAGCATGTATATTAGCACTACATAGGAAAAGTATCTTTTGTGCAACAGTGCATTATTACAGTTGCATGACCTTTCTTTCCCCTCCCATTGTTCATTATTGACTTCCCAGCTCAAGCAATAAAGGAAGCAGGAGCCACACAGGCATCACTCGTCTGTCCTGCACAGCCCCAGTGCATCCCCAGAGCAGTCCCATCCTGCACAGAGACAGAAATCCTGCATAAAAACAGTATGTGATCACCCATGTATAATAAGGGGAGCAAATTAAGGTTGCCAAGCAACCACCTCCCCACATTATGCCACAAATCCCTGTTCTTCATCTCTTCAGCAAACACATGCCAGGCCCTGTCTCACAAGCTGACTCTCCCTTGTCTGCTTCTGTGACCCTAATTACCCGTTCTCCCAAAGGCTTCTTCACTGCAGTTTCTTTGTCCAGCCACTATCCATTTTCTCTCATTATTCCAGTTGTTACCCTGTCTTTCTATTCTTTATAATTAGCATTTTGTTCATCCCATTTTCCTGTTTCTCTGACCAGCTCTCAGTCCACTGACATTGCTAAAAAAATAAGGGGCAAGCAACCCTAAAAAATCAGATGAAGATAATGAAGCCTGGCAAAGCCGTAAGCAAAAACAGTGGTTAAATGAAATTTCCTGTAAACATTTTAATGCACTAAGAGCAAGACTAGAACTAAAAAAGTTCTATTACACTTCATTCTCAAAGTGATTTTCTGCTACTGTTTCCTTCTAAGTGTGAATTTCACACTGAGATTTCAGCTAATATCTTCAAAGTCTGTTTTATCTAACCTCAGCATATTTTTACTCTATCATCATCTGTTGTTTTGCACGCTAAATCACTAAGGCAAAATAAATTTTAGGTGCAGAAAGGAGAGATGATGTGCCTGGTATCAAGAACTGTATCTTTATCTGACAGCCAACAATAATATAATACTTACTGTCCTAAAACAAATATATCAATGAATATGCCTGACTACACAGAGAAAAATGGTCTAGAATACTCTTGGAGCAGCAAAACCACATAGAGAAAAATGGTCTAGAGTACACTTGGAGCAGCAAATGGTCTGTTGGTCTTCTCCAAGGCATGTCAGAAAAAGCCAAGATGAAACAGCTGATAACAGGCCAATGGTAACAAGAAATTTATTCAATTCAAAGAAAAGCAAGTTAAAATAGCTCAGTACTTTCTCACAGCAAGCAGTAAGGGAGACAGAGCAAAGTGAATTAGGCACTTTACAGTATGATTTTGTTGCTGACTTCACATAGCATGAGGCATTTTGCTGTTCAGAAAATTACTGTCAGGAAAGCAAATCAGAACCAAGTCAGGATATACCTTGTTTGGATAGGACACTTGGAGGACACTTTCCAACTAGGCTCCTGGTCTTGGAATGACTTGTGATTTTAGGTCTGCTGAATATTGACATCAGCACTTCTGTTTTTCTAGGAATATTTCACTGTGAACCTCTGAGGTGCAACAGATGGTGTTGTTCCCCATCAGCCTAATCTAACTCCTTCTGTATCATCTATTCCTCCCGTTTTAAAAGTATAGCTGGATCTGGTAATCTGCCCTCCGTTAACTTGTACTTTAAAAAGGGAATGACTCTATGATTCCAGGGCTGAAAGAATACTTAGTATCCTACATCGAGATAAACCTAACAGATCTTGGTGGGACTCATGTTCAATATAAACAAAAGAAGATACTTCCTCACACAGCGAGGAGCTGCTCTGTGGAGCAGATTTCCATGGGGCACTGTGGATACCGTAGAAGGAAAAGGATCGGTCAAGGGTTATTGAGTATCAAAACTGTATTAGGCTCCAGCGTTCCTGAGAGCAGTCAGTGGCTGGAAGGATCCCTAGGGAAGTTCTTCATGTGCTTTTTGTACCGTCAGCCTTTCCCCAGGGTTCACCTGCAGCCAACGAGGATAAGGAGAAGCTGCACTACTCGAGGGTAGGTAATTAAATGTGTAGAGGTTACAGGAAGGCCTCAAAATGCATATACTGCATGAATAACAGGAGCTTGCCCTTTGCTACTGCTCCTCAGCCTGTGCTTGTGGCTGCTCTTCCTACACAGTTTCCCATCTCAATGAAAAGTGTCAGCTCATCCCTTCACAAAAATAAAAAATAAGACTTTACCTGTGAAGAGTGAATTGAATAAGAAAGAAATTAGGAAAAACATTTTAAAAGCAAGGGAATATGGGAGCAGAAGCAAGAAGGCAGGGGACAGTCAAATAATTACAAATGTAAGGATTCACGTGGAGACATCAGGCTGAGCATCTCTAACAGCACTTCTGTGAGCACACTGAACACATGCAAGGATGTGGGGAGGCTGCCCAGTGGCGGCAGGATGGGTCAGGATGAGAAAATCAAAAGTATTCCACATGCACTAGGATTCCCCTCCAAGCTGCCCTGTCCAAGAGCTGATGATGAGGGGCTCATCCGAGGTGAGAATGTCACTGACTCGAAAATTCTGCTACCTGACGGGGCCTTAGAAGGGGAGGATATGCAATTTATGGGCTACAGCGTAGATGGCCCCTTGGTTTAATTCCACACAAGAGTTCTCAGGGTCTCGTGTACATGCTACCCTCATTCAGAATGATGTAATTGGTTTCCACCTCAATTTGTCCAATCTTCACCCACCAGGCCAATGGTTTATGTATTTTTGGCACAGCAGAGATCTAGCTGCAACCAAGTCACTCCCATCACGTGGCCTTGCACTGCTCTAGCTCACACCTCATGGACAAGGTTGTTGAGGGAGGTCTCATTATGTACAATATGCCATGCTAGCATTAAGCCATTGCTTACAAAATTCCATGAAAGTAAAAAAAAAAAATAAATCCACAAATACCATAATACCATTATTCAGCTTCCCCACGGTGATCCTGAATGCTGCTGACAGGAGCACCATGTGCAGCCATGCAAGGACAAAAGCCTGCATGAAACCAGGCAAGCTCTAAAGCTGCCTTACCCCAACATGTGGGTGGAACAAGCAGCAGCCCAAATCACTGATGGTGACATTGTTTGCAGCTGGCTTATCAAGCCACTACCAAGCTTCTTTACAAGATGATTTTTAGATAGGCTATGCTCAGCAAAAAAAGCACAATTTCAGCAGCGGGGAAATGCTAATGGAAATGTAATGGTACTCTACTTCTTCTTAGTCGAATGTTGCATAGGGAAATGAAAGGAAATTTGAGAAAGAAGTGGTCATCATGCTTCAGACCCAGGACACAGTCATACTTACATATATATCTTTGCTCTTTCTTTCTCCCTGTGTTTTCAGTACACAACTTATCTCTCCATCTGCTTGGTATATTTATACAGTTCGACAGAAAATTTTGGAGAAAGTTACCAAAAAATCCCAAATGTTACAAAGACTATAAAAATTACACATGCAAATATTTGGGGTCTTCTCTCTCTAAATTCCACATTAAAATACACTTGCTTATCTGCTTATTGAAATACAAACTATGCTAACACCTTCTAATCTGTGGTTAGCCTGCTGTGAAGAGTAAGGCAAAACAAAAGATTTTTTCACCCATGGTAGGAAAATATTCCGGCAAACATTCCTGCAAGAAAATCTTTATTGTACCCATGCATTCAAGGACACAGAGGACTGTGTCAAGGTTCTTTTTTATGAGAACAAAATGAAAATAAAAGATCAAATAGTGCTCAAAAAGGGAGTACCATCCATCTTGTTATGAATATAGAAAAAAAATAGCATGTGAATGTATAATTAAAAACTCTATATTATATAAATGCATTGGAAGAGTAATTAAGGTTGTACAGGCACCATTTTTTGAGTTTTGAAGACTTCGTCATACAGTCTGAACCACCTCTTTTATCATAAGTTATGGTGAAGACATGAAAGTAACAGGGATGTAAACAAACTAATAAGGAACTAATTACTATTTAATTTTCTAAAATTCCATAGACACAAAGAGACATCACTCTTGAAGGCCTAAAGAAGGAGTAGAAGTGAATAAATAGAAAAAAAATCAGCTCCTCTAAATAAGGTCCATTACATTTCCTAATGACAAAGGTTAAGTGTAAACAAGTCTCCCAAAATTCAGTAGGAAAAAAAGCTGACTTTTCAGGTTAAGAAAACTAAGGAAGGTAGCAAAGCCTCCCAGCCTATGCAGCAGAAACACATAGCACAGGCAGAGAAAAAGAGATTCATGACCTATTCCCATCTCTGGGATTCACATTTCAGTGCCAATGCAGTTCATTTACTAAGCAGAAATTGTCTTCAAAGTGCTGCACAAACATTTTTCTTTCCCATAACACCTCCCCTCCTCCTTTGTCCGCAGTGAGGTAAAAAGTAAAACCTTTCCTAACAAATGGAGAAAAGAACAAATGGGAAAAATGAACAAAAGGTTTTCAATGATCTGGCCACAGCCAGAGAAATGTCCAACAAAAATGGGATGAAAGCCACAGTTATGCCTCACTGCTGTTTAGAAGCAATTCCGGGGTGTTTTACTCACTAGCACACCCTTACAGTCACAGAGCTGGAGGTAGCCTGGCCTGCAAATTCATTTTAATATCAAGCAAGAAAAGGCCCAGACTGTGAAAGAAAACAAGTCCTAGCCTTGCTAGGCCATGCTGGAGCTTAATTCATGCTCCTGCAAAATTTATGTGAAACACAACATCAAAAAGTGGCAGTCAGTGGAACAGAAATGATATATGAGGTGTCTGGTGGCTGCTCCTGTACGTGCCAAGATTTGACATGACAGTGATTGCCAAGCAATTTCTTGCGCCGCTTTCTCGGCACTCCCTGCTCCAGGAGCCCAGGAACTGCTTCCTGGGGGAGACCCGAACTGTCATCGTCGGCGTCCCACGTCCCCCAGGCCTGACAATCCGCGCCGGCTCCCTCGAAAAGGGCTGCGGGGAGTCCCGGCCCCGGCCTGGGACACCCGGGCATCGGGCAGAGGCGCCGCTCCCGGCGGCCAAGGGAGCGGGGCAGCGCTGCTGCCACTGCGGCGGCAGCAGGGAAGCGGGAGGCGAGGTCCCTCCAGCAAGGGCGGGGGAACCTTCCCTCTCTGCCGGCCGCCCGTGCCGCTGCTTTAGCTCGGAGAACGGGAAAATCAACTAAATAGAAGAGACAGACGCCGGGGCGGGTTCGCTGCCTACTGGGCGTGCCGGGCGGGGGATGGGGAGCCGAGCAGAGATGCTCGGTCTCAGCGCAGCCCCGCTGTCACGTCCCTCCCCGGGCAGCTGAGCCCCGCCGAGCCAAGCC